>VUQG01022493.1:11029-25389 GCA_015106755.1 Etia nguti | reverse complement strand
TAGGGTGGACATTAGGTAAGGCTGCACTTTTTGCAGTGATCTGGTATAGAAAACTATTCCGCGCGTATATAAAACAGGTCCGCGGCTCCGAACCGTAGTAAAGGGACCTCTGGCTAATACGTCGGGTTCCGTGTCGGGCTCGTAGCCGAAAACTAGCTTTACTTTGTTGTCTGGGTCAACTTTGCTAGCGAGAGACAGAGAGAGGCGTTGAAAGGCTGCTCCAACGGAACTTATTGTTTCAGAGGAAAACACGAACACAGTGTAAAGTCGAGTCTTAATAGCTTACTTACAACTGGGCTCGTCAGGCACTCTTTTTGGCTGCAGTGGTTATTATTATATTTACATGCTTCCATCTCCCGTTTCTGCTCGGTGACAACTCGTACTTTTCGACTCTCCTTTTTCTCCCTCCCTCGCGCTCACAGACACATAACGGGTATGGCAGTCCATTCTCCCTGCAGCACGGACTACACTGCACATGAGGCTACATTCTTTAGGGCTATGCCCGTAACACTCTGCCTATTGGCTTTATATTAAATAATTTTTTGAATAATAATTTTTAAAAATATTTCTTCACGTCATTATGCGGCCGCAAGTAGAGGTGACATGGGCTGCGAGATTGAGACACAGACATTAGAGCCTCTTAATGCATGTTTTGTTTGGGTTTCCACCAGCGTGGAATTACCAAAAAATAGAGAGGGCATATCCTAACATATGAAACAGGAAAAGCCCGCCGTGTGATCCATTTATTTCAACAAAGTAACTGTATTCTTAATATCACCTTTTTAAATGGTAACTGTAATGGAATACAGTTACTCATATTTTGTATTTTAAATTTAACTTCGGTACATGTATTTCGTTACTCCCCAACACTGAAATTAAGGTATTTATTATTAAGGGGGGTGGGGGTGTCACAAACACACATGGCCCTGTAAGAAAAAGTGATTGCCCCCTAAACCTAATAGCTTGACACCAACAAATGCAATTAAGTGTTTGGGATACTTGGCAATGGGTCTTTTACAGCGCTGTGGAGGAATTCTGGCCCACTCATCTTTGCAGAATTGTTGCAATTCAGCCACATTGGATCGTTTTCGAGCATGACTGCATCAACACCAGCACATGAAAGATGCACATAACAGCATCTCAATCAGATTCAGGTCAGGACTTTGACTAGGCCACTCCAAAGTCTTAATTTTGTTTTTTGTTTTATTTTTTCGTAAACCATTAAGCCATCTGGGGTCTTTTGTGACCTCTTGGATGAGTCGTCGCTGTCCTCTTGGGATAATTTTGGTCGGCCGGCCATTCCTGGGAAAGTTCACCGCTGTTCCATGTTTCTTCCATTTGTGGATAATGGCTCTCACTATGGTTCGCTTGAGTCCCACAGCTTTATTGAGGTTTTTATTCTGAGACCTTAAGTTGAGCACTTTGGCAGTCATCATTTTGATTCTTTAAACCAGATATGATGCCAAGGAAGACTAGCATCAACACTGCCACCAGAGACATTTTAAATCCAGGCAAATTAAGTTTTGAGTTGAACTTCTCTCAGCTTTGACACAAATAACACAAATGGACTGAAATAACTCTCAATGGGAACAAAGGATATTGGTGATTGATATATGAGCTGGGGGTAAATAAATTGGAAAGTTATCTAATTAAACCAAGCCTTGTATTCAACTATAATCACCTATCGACCAGACAGTTGTGTCCTCCTGTCATCCAGTCCAATTGCCAGCTGCAAGTGAATCGCTTTATATATGGAGGGAACTTGATGGTTTGAGGTATTAATTTTGAAATACATTTCATTGGCTGTACATGTCAAGTGTAGATGCTGTGTCCATCTTTATGAATACAGTTGGTGATTGCAGATTGCACTAGTTGTGGTACTTGACTAAATGTTCCTGGGTGAACGTCCTGACAAAGTAGTGGTGGCAGAGAGACCATCAGGAAACCACAGTTTGTGTTCCTTAGTTTTTACTTGCTGTTTGATTTGGGTTAGGGACTAAAACCACTTGAATAAGATAAAATAAAGGTCATGATTTAGTACCCAGCACATTAAAATGTCTTGAGTTTGCACTCAAAAGTAACAACCTGTAAGTGAAACCGATCTACACAGCCTCTAGCATTGAAAACCAGCTGAAAAAGGGTGATGTAAATAATATAAACAAAGAGTGCTTCAGTTTTATTTTAAAGGATTTACTCTCAGTTACATAACCGTCTAAACATCAAAAGCACGAATAGCTGGCAAAAGAAGAGGCTGAATTTGTTTTTCCATATGTGCTACAGAGTGTGTTCATGTGTGGGAGAAAAGTTGATGTAAGTGTGTCGCTGAGTGTCACCTGGCACAGCAGCTCCTCACCACTTCCTGTTCCACATCGAGGCAACAGAGAAGGAAGATACAAGTCTAGTTCAGTCATCTCACTTCATCGCTGAAACCAGTTTGAAGAAACAACGTTGTCTGGGGATATTGGTTTGGGATGGCGCTCCAGATGTGGATATCTGGCCTGCTGGTCCTCGCCTCAATGGTCTCCCCGGCTGGTAAGACCCCAAACACACTTTGCAGTTCTACAAATAGAATTGAAATAGCAGCGTTGCAGAGGCATCACTTCCCTTCTGAAAGCAAGACAAAAGTTAAGACAGGTTTTTAAAAATAGTTCATGATTAACAGAAACATGACACGAAATCAGACCTAAACTTGGGTTTAAATCCTGCTAGCTTTATTTTTTTTAAATGCTGAGTTTGCAGAAACTAAGAAAAAATATTATAGTCTCAGTCATGAAGCAATTGTCAGTATGATATGGTTGAATTTTCAGAGCAGTCACGTTTGAAATGCATTAAATCAGTTTTCTTAATCGACAAACAAAGTGCTAACCCTCAAACGGATCTGAAAATTTTTAAAAAAATACCAACTGTACTTGCACAGATGTGTGTTTTCTAAATAAACAACACCACATATCTGACAGAACAGCATCTACATAAAGCAGATTTAAAATGTTTTCAAGCAGCAGAAAATCTTAAGCTGAATATGCCTGTAGTGGAGAATTCTGGTAGCCATGTTGGATTCTGCATCGGTGTTCGTCTCGACACAACCAAACAAAATTCATATTTCTGTCATTTTTTTTAGGGTAAAAAGCAAATTTTTGTCATCAAATGACCAATTTAATCGACTAACCAGTTTGTGCATGCTGTCGAGGTGTAAAAATGGCACATAATGCGTTAATCTTTCCTTCCAGTTTGTTTAAATTCTGATTTTATTATAAATATAGACTTTATTATCCATAGATTTCCTTTCTAGAAGTTTAATCAAGTTAATCAAACTCATGTCACGACACATCTGAACTAAAGTTGGGCAAAACTCGATGTAACAAATGTGAAGTCTCACTCAACAATAGGTTTATTTCTTACACTGGTGAAAAAATAACCCAAAAGGTTATCCGCATCTAGTTTACAGAGTTACATACCAGAATACACTATAAAAAAAATCAGTTTCTAACCAACTATAATTGAAGGCATTACATGCCAGTTGAGCCCAATATAAGGCCAGATTAAAGCAATTACATTGTCAAGCATTTAGACTATCAAAAGTCCAGTTCAAGCCAACCAAACTTTAAAGTAAATTTTGGAATCAAAATATGTTCAAGGCTTAAAGTACAACTCAAACCCAATAAATGAATTAATATACAAATAATCATAAAATGAAACTGAATAAGAGTTACCATAGAATTCATTTTTGGAGGCCCTGTCAAAGGGCAAAACCTAAAAGCATTTTCTTCCAAACTCAGTGCGAACTTTAGGGACCGTTTTTCTAGGGACGCAGAGGGCCAGTCAAGCACAGAGGTGATAGTTTTCCATTGAAAGTCTTATAAAATAAAATATTCCGATCATCTTAAACTAAGGCCTGGAGCCATAGATGCCGGTCTAGATCATCAAATGGCCAGTTTAGACCATTAATATACCAGTGTAAAGCTGAAAAGTGTGTGTCAAAGTTCAACTGGTTAAATACAAACGGAAACAAATAAAATGGACAAGTTTTTGATCAAAAAACATTTTTCACGGGTTGTACCAGTATAGATCACAGGAAACACAGTTTAAACCAACAACAATTAAAAGCATTGCTTACCAGTTAAGACCATTTCACGTAAAGTGTTTTAAGTAAATGTTTATAGTTTACATAATCAGAACTCCAGTTTATTTAGGGTATTAAGTTGATTTAATATACTTGAGCTTGAACTATCTTCGAGGGCTGTGGTAAAAAAAAAAAAGGGCAATAAACAAAACAATACAGAAATAGATCTAGATAATAGAGCCGATTTAGGTAGACATAGAAGTAGAAAGGTTGGTAATCATAATTTTAATTTCACTCAGAGTTACCAAAAAATTACATTCTGGAAACACTGTAAAGACTTTCAGGTGTTTGGAGCACAAAAACTAAAATCATGTCTTACAAACTCTTCCAAACTCTGTGTGGACTTTAGGTAACAAGTTTGTTGGGACCCAGAGGACCAGTCAGGCACAGAAGTGATTTAAAATTTATCTTTTCAATGAGAGCCTTAAAAGTATTAACACTGGCCTTTCATTATAAAAGTTCTAATGTAGGTCATCAAAGGTCTAGCACCATAGATAACTGTCTAGACCATCAAATGACCAGTTTAGAACGTTAATGGACCAGTTTAAAGTTTAGTGTTAAAAACAGGTCTCAACAATTAGAAAAAAGAATTTAAACCAGCAGCATTTTTCAGCGTCAGTACCAGTTTAGACTATCAGAAATCCAGTTCAAACCATTTAATATCCAAAGCCAGTCTAGACTATGAAATGACCTGTTTAGCGTTTTAATAGATCAGTTTAAAGCTAATAAGTGTGCACCAAAGCTAAGTATTAAAAGCGGTCTCAAAGATTAAAAAGAAAACAATTAAACAAAAAGCTTTTTTTTTTTTTAAACTTTAGTACCAGTTTAGACCACAGGAAATCCAGTTTAAACCAACTACAATTAAAAGCATTGCATACCACTTAGACCATTAGACCATTTAAAGACCAGTTTAAAACATTTATATTTTTAGACATTTAAGGCTAGTTTAGATGATCACAAATGTAGTGCAAAGCCACAAATAGCCCTAAATCAAAGTTTAAGGCATTAAATAACAAATTAAACAGTCAAAAACAAATTTAAGTCGTCTAAATATCGATAAAAAGACGAGCTCAATCTGATGAAGGCAGATCATGCTCATTTAAAATAAGGGACCAATTCGATCACGTGTTTCCTGGACCCAAATAAAAGAATAGAAACAGTTGAGGAAAACTAAATAAAGTAATTCCTTAAACTGTGGGGTGTAATTATCTGTATAGATATTTGATTCTAACAAAGACAAAGGGCTTGAAAATGGAGAGTTCCTCCATTTTATAAGTTGGTACACTACAGGCAGCAATACATTTTCACGCTTTAGAGCCATTTCAAGAATATAGTAACACAGATGAAAATAACTTTACCCTTCACCTTCCTCCGATGATCAAATAAAGTTGAGAATAAAAGCTAAAAGTAGAAGGAAACATTTATAGCACAATTTGCAGAAATCACATTTGTCGCTTTGGTTTTTATGAAAAAATGAAGTTTGTGCAGCAGCACCATGAGACGTGTAGTTCAACACTTGTGGCTTCAGTGCTTCCTTAATAAGCGCTATCTTGCGGCACGATAAAGGCATTACTTAACACATAAAACCATGCTCGTTAAACGAAGCATTTTCTTCACTAAATACGTCCTAAATTCATACAGTAAGCATTAAAACTGCTCAGTTTACATGTTTTAAAGAGAATTAGACTTTTGTATTTGGCTGACGTGGTTATTAAATGGCTAAGTATGCCCCTGAAGTGAGAATTGAGGGTCGTTTTTGTAAGTTAGGGGACAAAAATTAAGTTTTAGAGTTAAAATAAAGGCATGGCGCGTAGCCGTTTAAGACTTGCAGCTAATACTTCCTGAATAGCTGCTGTCTCCCAGCTTTAATGTCAGATAACAATCACACTTCAAGAAAGATACACCCAGACCACAGCACCACCTTATGCTGCCTAGTGTCCATTATTTTGACATTTGGACATTTTGGAGCATATCTGGCACACATCAGTGCCCAAAGTAAGTGACCAAAGTATCCCAGATTATTCCAAAATGTGTCTGCTATCATGATTTGAATGCACTTCGTGAGAGTTACAAGAAATAAACATCATTAAGTTATAATAACATGACCAAGAAAGGGCTACTTTTTAATATATGTTCAACTCAAGAAGTCAGTGTCTTCTTTGTAAGTTAGGGGACAAATATTACTTTTCAGAATTAAAATAAAGGCATGAAGTGCTCCCGTTTAAAATTTGCGGCTTCTATTTCCTGAAGAACTACTGCCTTTCAGCTTTAATTTAGGTTAAACATGTAGTATTACTCTTAAACGACAACACACACAGACCACAGGAACACCTTATATAGGCTTAATGTCCAGTTTGTTATTACATTTGGGCCACACCTGGCACACATAAGTGCCAAACTGTGCTAAAAGTGATTAGAGTATCACAAATTAGGCCTAAATCTGTCTGCTATCGTGATCTGAATGCACTTTGTGAACTTTACCCAAACTAAACAGCATTTAGTTTTGATGGCATAAACAAGAAAGGTTTAACTAGGACCTCAAATGTTCAAACTGAGGAATGATGCTCTTCTTCTTGATATAAGGAGCAAAACGTAAGATTTAGAGAAGTCATGAACTTCAGCTTTTTAACACTTGTGGCTTCTGTTTCCTGAATAACTGCTGTCTAAGCAATAATAGTGCTGTTCAACACATGCACGGCCTGTTTAAAAATAATAAAATAAAGGACTTTTAAGGATTTCCTGGACCAAGCCAAATGTGGCACGCATGTGAAATTGTTTTTTGGGCTACATATGGTTTTGTCTGCCTGATGCAAAGGAGCCACAGGTTTACCTAATAAAGGCCTAACAGTGTTGTGAAATTTAGGTAACATCTGGTACACAAAATGTTTTCTAGTACCGTAACTGAGCTCTAGATGCCCTGAGCAGCCAGACTGAATAATAAACAGCAATAAGTTATGATGACATGACTGAGAAAATCCACTTAGCATCTGAAACTTTTTATTGTATGTTTAAACTGAGAAATGAAGGCCCTCTTTTCCAGATAAGGGGCAAAATCAAGATTCAGTGATGATATGAAGTGCAGCTGTGTAAAACCTGTGGTTTCTGTTTCCTGAATAACTCCTGTCTCTCAGCTTCATTCGACATTAAATGTGTAATAATACAAACTTGCTCTAGTCAAACATGATAGGATGAAAGGTTTTCTATGGGGCTTTCTGGGTGTTTGGGCCACACCACAGGTCCACCTTATACAGGCCAGATGCCAGGTGTGTTGTAACAATGGGGCATGGCTGCTTACAGCTCTGTAAGCAAAGCATTTGCTTACAGAGCTGTAAGTACTCAGAGTTGCCCAGATTTGAATGCACTTTGTGAGCTTTACATGAAAAAAAAAACAGCATTAAAATATAATGACCAAGAAAAGGTGCATTACATGTTACATTAGCATCCGACGATTAGCTCATATGTGTAGTTTTCTGTTGGCAATGGAGTAGTTCTTTTTGGGCCCTCAGACGGTGTTGTTTCAGAGTAAGCCTGCATGCTGCAAAGTAGCCACAAGTCTACCTTAAGTGTCAGTTGTATTGTGACAACTGGCCCTTGTCTGGCCTACAAGATATTTTCCAGTGCAGTATTGGAGCTATAAGCGCCCAGAGTAACCAGCATTATGTCCAAAGGTGTGGTTTTAATACTTTGTGTGGTTTACGCAAAAAAAACACCATTCAGTTAGAATGACTTCTCAAACAGCATCTCAACCCTATTAGCATATATTTAAACAGGACAAGAGGGTCTTTTTTGATGTAATGACTTAAATACACCAACATGTTGGCAGCTATGAAATATTATTAAAAGAGAAGGTGTAGAGTCAACTGTATGTATCAGAGTTTTTAAAAGGATTTTTTATTTATTGTCATTTTAATGAATTAATTTTTAAAGATTTAAAATATCCATATTAGTTTGCATTGGCTGGTTAGGTGCCTCTTGGATTACTATTTTCCACCATTTAAGTAAGACATTTACTTCTAATGTAAGTTTAGACCATCAAAAGATGATTAAATAGCAATACAAACAGGCTTCAAGCTTGAAATAGTTCTCCTTGTAAGTGTCTGAGGTCTAAAGGTGCCAGTGTAGTTGTGTTTTGTAGTTCAAGAGAAATAACTGACCACAAAAAGTAAAGACCCCCACTTCAGGAAGCAGCTTTGTGGTTTTATTTAGCTGTCAAAAGCGTGTTTCCCTAACTGAGCTGTACCTTGGCTCAATGTGGTGGCCAGAGAGCTGCACGAGGCGCAACTCTCAGCCTCCGCTAAGGAAACACCCCAGTTCAACAGAAGGTTTAAAAGAAGTGCAAAAGATGACAGAAAATGCAACTCAAACAAAACGGCTGTACTAAGCAGATGCTCAGCCTATTTTTACTGGTGTACTTTCTAGGCCCAAAGTGAGACAATGAACACCGAGTAGAGGTGAAAAAAAAAAAAAAAAACTCAGCATACATATATAAGAGAGAGCGGTGAGATGTCCTCGATTCGTTCAGGTGTTCAGATGCAAACTGCCAACTCTGACACCACAGCAGCATGTTTACAAGTACATTTCAGGGTTTCTCAAGCTGTGAGCATCTAACTGCCTTGGTTTTTGAATGCATTTAACAAGTAGGTCTCATTGTCATCGCAGTCTTCTTTACCACAGAGACCTGTTGTAAATGCAACCAAAACAATGAAATAATTGGAAGGTTGGTGGTTCAATCCCTGGCTGCTCCTGTCTGTAAGCCAAATGTTCTTGGGCAAGATGCATCTATTGGAGTGTGAGGCATGTTGTATAAAGCACCTTGAGTCCTCATGTATAAAAAGTGCTATATAAGAACCAGTCAATTTACCATAGACCTATCTGCAAATTATTCCTTGTCCAAGGTGGAGTTTTACCCACATCATTCAAAACCTTGAGTGCATTACATTTGAGACTTCAAGATAGTAACTATCTGAGCTGAAATAGAGACAGGGACAGATGCGAGCTGGAAGTTAACCCATATTTGCTTTACAGATATTTCAGCGAGTAATGAGTGCCGACTCACCAAATCATAATGAAGGGTTCATGTTTGTAACAAACCTTAGAAATGCATAGCACACTTGATAAAAGCTCCTTAAAAGTGTGTATCACTATAATCAATAACAGGCAGGAAAGTAGCTTACACAGATTTTTACTTGGCATAAAAGGTTTAATTTATCCCTACAATAGAATCCCATCTGTACTTTAGCAATGTATACATAAAAGAAAAGCATCTTAACTACTCATGTGCTTAAATGATTTTATAAGTGCAATTTTTTTACACTGAACAGTTTTAACAGTTTTAGCCTGACTTCAGCCTGAAGTTCTTGCACTTTCTATAGTTTAGAGGGAGAATGTATAAATAATAGCATCATCAACACAAAGGTGGATTTATTGCTTGGATATCCTTATCCAGGTTTCCAGGTTTGTGGGGTAAGCACACAAAAATGGGACGTGAATATTTTCTGATCATTGTCAATTCAGGAATGCAAAATGCAGAAGTTCCCATTGGCCTTTGGTGCATTTTGCTTTGAATTCACTTTAGCCAAGCTTTTCTCTGTTTTGCGTAGACTGAAGTATTATATTGTCTTGTTTTCAGAATAAGGCAAAATGTCAAAAATACCTTAAGGGAATTTGTTTAAATTTTGTACAAGCATCACTTGGACTTAAGTGGTATCCAGACCAGCACTATCAAAATTACCTTTGGCAACTTCAAGCAGCAGTGGGTAAAAATAAATGCTTAGGAGTCAACATGGGCAGGTTCTATATCTCTCTCTCTCTCTCTCTCTCTCTCTCTCTCTCTCTCTATATATATATATATATATATATATATATATATATATATATTCATACATACATTCATACATCATTCATACATCTTTTTTTATTTTTATGTTTTTTTTATTTTATTTTATTTTTTGAAAACTGTCCCCTTTACTTTCTCTTAAGCAAACCTGCCACACCCTACAATGACCCACATAACCTGAGCCATTCAGCAGCAGTGCAGAAATATGCTTTGATTCAGTGAATATACTCATTAGAGTATAACTTGCTTTCGAGCAAGATTGTTATTATCTCAATCACATGTGTATATATTTCTTTCTTGAACTGTGTGTTACTTTAATTACAACAGCTGTGAAGTCGTTTACGGATTATTCTTTGGTGGAGAGGAGTCGAGGGGCTCTCACTCTCTTTGACACCAGGCCATTAACATCTCTTTTTGTGGCATTAATGTTTTGCCTTTTTCTCTTTACGCGGTGTAATGGAACAAAATTTGGGGTAACTAAATTAGAAGGAAGTTAAGGTGGGCAGAATCTGCGGCCTGCATCTACTAGTCAATGAGGTTAGCACCTCCCATCGCAACTAACAATGATGGCTGCAAATTTGGACAGTTTTGTGCTTCTGTGCTGGTACCTGGTCTTTTTTTTAGTGGAAATGTGTAGAACCAGTTAGATATAGAATGATTTGAGGAAACAAGTTTTGAAAGGTGCAGGCAGGGGTCCGTACGTCAACCTTTGTTAGGATTTTTAACTCCTTGATTGATTGATTTTGTTGACTGGAGGCTCTAATTCTCTTGTCTTGGCTTGAGTTGAATTAAACGGTGAATGAGTCTGGGTTCTTTGAAAGTGGTGCCATAGCTGTTTGCTCTGATTATGTTCTTTTATCATAAAAATTGGAGCCCAAACTCACAATTGAATACAAATTTTAACACCCAGAGCCAGCCAGTTTAACTGTGTCTTGTAGGCTAAAAACTAGACAGTGCTGCTGCAAAGGAAGCTCAAAGGTGATGATTTTGATCTGTAAATGAAAATGTGATAATTTCTAAACAAACAAATTCAACTTTGTTTCAACTCTGAGAGTGAAGTACCTCTGCCTGGAGACAAATACAAAATCATCTGACTGGGTTGCTCTGGTTTCATTTTTTCAGGGGAACACCTGAACACCTCATTTCTGGAGGTGATAGAAATGAGTCAACAGGCATGAATGTAAACTATACACTGTGAGGAGATTTTCGGGTTTAGCCTCCTCAACTTTGCGGTAAAAATGAAAAAAAAAAAAAAAACAACAGTGGAAAGAGCAGTAAAGACTGAGTGACATATAAAACCCAAAGGCAGTAATTATAGTTTCTGCTTAAATTGAAATCATGTGGATGGAAACATGACTCTTATCTGGTGAAGATCATTTATTTCAGAGCGCATGCAGGAAGCTTAGGAAGAGACGTAATCTTACAACATGCGCCTTTTCTTTGATTGACAGCACTCGGGCCACGCCCTTTTCTTTGAGCATTAACTACATCGCGTCACATGCTCTTTAGGTCTCCTAGAAACGACACCCTTTTTGCTATAAGCGACAAGCTGGATTTTTAAAGGCGACCTCGGCCTCTTCATCTCTCTACTTTCATTCAGGAAACTGTCGCTGCTCTCATAGTGTTTGAAGTCTCACGTCTGTCAACACAACCAGTGCTTTAATATGGCTCAAACCTTTTACCCAGTCTGAACTGTTTCACAGGCAGAGAAGCAGCCATCTGAGAATGAATGAATCCTAACAGAAGTCTGATCTGCTATCAGACATCTACACATGACACCGTGTAACGTCAGAGCAAAACTGATTTTTCCACCTCCTCACTGCTCTTTACTGTAAATGTTCATTTCACGTTTGAATTTCTGTTCCAGCATAAATCAAAGATAAGTCTAAATTTAACAGCTTCTAAATAAGTCTGTCAATGAATCACGAAAAACCAGCCAAACATTGTGTTTCTACTTTTCTGTTAGCTCTAAAGATTCATTTTAAGAGGTTTTAGCTCCTCAATGTTGCATAAAAAAAAGAAATAACTCATAAAACAACAATAATAAAAAATAATAGGACGTTCCTGCTCAAAATTGCCTTTTGGTAAGACAAGAAATGCTAAGATGCCATTGCTCCATCCATCTTCTTCTGTTTGTCCGATATAGGGTTGCAGGAGAGCTGGAGCCTATCCCATAGAAAGCAAATATAACATTAAAAAACAGCTCATTAGTTGGAGAAAATAAAGGTAAAAAGGGAAATAAAATAAACTGTAAAAATCAGACTTTAATACAACCAAGTGGTTCTGTAGAATAGAATTATGCGCTAAATTTAATAAAACAAAGTAAAACTGGATTAAATGTCTCAACCAACGCTGTAAAAAAAAGCCGAGCTAACGTTAATGTTAAAGTGTAATCGTTCACATATCTTTAGGAGCCGTTTCCTGTTATTTCTGCCCATTAGAGAAACAAAGATGTCTTTACTGCTCAAGTTTCCTTTGGGCGAAGGCCAGAACATCTTTAAGGGACACCATTCTTTTGTGCATGCAGGAAAAACCCTGTGTAATGTACAGTAGGAGTAAAATGCAGGTGTACAGATTGTGTCAGTGGATTTCCTGCCCGAGAAACTGGTCTGAGGACCTGCAGGTCAAGACCTCAAGGCTGGGATATCATCTGCATCGAGCTCAAACAGTCCACACGATCCTCAGAAGTCATGACGGTGCCCCCTTGGCCTCTGTTCTGCTGAACACCTACACGTATCACATATCACCTTTATCAGCTGTCGGAGGCAAAATATATGTCACTGCAACCCTGTGATAGGTCCAGCGTGCCAGGTTGTTGGTAATCTGATAGCTTCCTCTCTGTGTGGTCATGCGGCCGTGGGGGTACATCGAGTTGCCGAGTGCCAGGCCACAGTAATCTGCTCTGTTTTAGCTTCACTTGGATTTTACCGTTATATTTATTTCCAACAGTAACGACAAAACAAACCAGCAGCAATCTCTCACTCATATCAAATGCATGGCAATCCAGTCACAAAGTTCATGCTGAAAAGACACAGCAAACATCTAAAAATGTACAACCATTAAAATGAAACCTGTTTATAACAAGCAGTTCTTCATATTTCCTTCACAGTAGATCCATACCCTCTATAAAACACCCCTATTTTCTTTAACGATCGCTATTCTTTCTGGTAGAACTTGACGTCATTCGTCTTTTTCATTGCGTAACATGGGTCAAGTTTTAATTCTAATTGTACCCCTCAGCATCCAAACCAAGTAGAAACAGCTTTGCGTTGAGTCTAATTTCTTTTGAAAAACCTTTGGATGGTCCTGACTCTTTAGCCTCTCAGCATTTCTTGGATTTTCATTTTAACTACTGAACTTGGCAGGAGTCTGAGCACAAGCTGATTTCCAATCCTCTGGTCAGATTTAATTTCCCAGAACTTCGGTTAATGCTTTCAAAACCTAATGTGAGTTCTGTAATGAGTGCAGTGGAAATAGATTAGAAACTCTGATATGATGCCCTTTATTAAATCCTCTTTTATGTCATTAGCAATTGTTTGTGGGCGTCAAAGACATGAATTATGTTAATTAGTTTTTAGAAAACTTAGCTCTAATGCTAGATACTTAAATAAACACGTTTTAATTTGTCTGAGTTATAAAGACTCCAGTCTTGAATCTTTTCAAAGTCTTTCTATGGTTTTGTGTCTGTGTATAAATGTCCTGTAAGAGAAGAGGTGGTTTTAAAAGATAAGAATCTGTGTGTGGCCATTAAATAATTACATTATAATCAACCTCAGCTGTGCAGTCTAATCATACAGAAGTTCTTAACTGTTTTTTTTACCAGACGGCTTTCAACAACATCAATGGTACGGAGCCGTTTGTCGGGCAACTTCATTGGTCAGTCACTGCCTTGTTTGGGCCACTGACTGAAATGAACTTTCACTATTTAGTATTTCTATTCTTACAGACAGTATTCGTTTTACTTCAATAACTATGACTTTTAAAATAAAAATGACTTTTATTACAATGAAAGCCATTTGATTGACCGTGTAGATAGAAGATGTAGCTGCTTCCATCCACTGCTGGTTTGTTTGACACAGCGACAGCGCAACTGAATTAAGAAGCTAAAATGAGAGATCGCTGCATGCAGGTAAACTGAGATTTCAATTGGGCAGATTTCTTGTAAACCTTGACAGCAGCCAAGCCATCTCTTTCTAGCAGTGATACCTGCAGCCTACAGGGGTTAGTCTAAAGAAGAGCTCAGCATTTGCTCCACTACTTTTATTCTTAAGGTTTACTTATCATTGTTTTTTGGTATTTCTGCTGTTTTATAACACTGATAATTTATTCTATATTCTTTTAGATTAAGTTTCAGTAAATAAAATAATTCTACTGGATTTTTTGGGGGCCAGAAAAAGTCTGATC
>VUQG01022493.1:0-11009 GCA_015106755.1 Etia nguti | reverse complement strand
TGCCGACTGGAGGGAAAAAATGTTATGCTGAATGCTGCAAGACAGTTTTAAAACATCAGTATTTAATAGACTCTTGACTTTTTAATCTGTATTGCTTTGTTGTTTTAACCATGAAGCTTTGCTGCTATTTTTATTCTTGTACAGTTATAATGTTGTAATAATTGCGCAAGAAGCTATAGGTTAAGCTGAGTAAAGCTGAGTGTTTCCATGTTGGCTCAGTGCATTTACTGCAAATCAGGGATGTGTTGTGATCCTGTGGTTGAACAGTAGATGCAGGAAACCTGCTGATGTTGCACTCACGGACACTTTGTGGTGTTGGGATCCCTTACGAGAGGTTGTGATGGAAAAATTTGCAAAGCCAGTTTTGTGAATGGTGTCTGTGAATGTTTCTGATGAGTCACGAAGAATTCGTGTAAACATAAAAAAATGTCACTGATCTTTCCGCTGATGTGTCAGTCATTCAGATTAGACAGACCGGGTGTTTCTTGAACTGTTTTTAATGCAGTTTCAGTGGAAACTCCTCCAGTTCTCCTCTTCTTTACTGTCATTTGCCTTTTAGGAGAAGCAACAACAAATAACAAATGGACTAGTTACGAAGCAGTTTGATGCAACTTGTTTATAAGCTTTATTGATTTAGTTTTTCTCACTGACACAACAGGCATAAAAACAGTAGAAACAATCTCTAAAAATATCAAAATGATCAAATGTATGAAACCTGCTGTGGTTTATTAAGTAAGTGGTTCTTTTAGGATTAACAAGCACATAACTGTGCGCAGTTTCTCAAAAACAATTAAACCTCATTGGCATAGAATCTGATTTTCCAAACTATACAAATGAAAGGTTTTGTAGACTGATATACTGAATTAAAGACAGATTAAAGAGCTCAGAAAACACCTTACTTGTACTTTTAGCACATCGTAAAAGGATTCCAGCAATATTAGTTGGGTTCTTCAGAAATAATATCGCTCGTATATGATGGGATTATCATGTTCAAACCGTGGCTCGGGTTCATGTCCAGTTACAAAACTGTTTTAAATATTTAAAGCAATGCTTAGGAAATACATCACTTGCATTTGTGTTATCAATTTACCAAATGTACTGAGCGCTGAATCTTAAAATGATTTGGAAAAGAGAGTTTTTAAAATTTTCTAACAAGGTCATATTTGTCTATAATGTTTTAAAGCATCTTGCTCAAAAATATACGAATGCAATGTAGTTTGTAAAAGCTGATGAGAGTCAGTACACTCTATGGCCAAAAGCATGCATTTCCATGCCTTTCTGGTCGCAGCTGATTTTTGTTATTTGGTTCGGCCCGTTGAGTTTCTGTTGGATTAATTAAAGCATTCGTCCAAATTATATAAAATAAAACTGTAGATCCTGATCCTGATCTTCCGTAAATGAACGTAACCCATTATAGTGTATTGACTATACATTATGCATAATTATGTATATAATGTATTACTTGTTTGACCAACAACTTAAACAATGCAACGTCCCATATCCTTCAAAAACACACTGATGAAAAAAAAGGTGCAAACTTTTTAACTCACTATTTTTTCACTATTCAACATTTGTTTATTTGAGTTCATTATATGTGAACTTATGTTTAAAGGTTTTACTATGTTCATCATATACATATATAATGCCGACTGTATTATATGTATTATACATAAATATATTCATTTAATTTTTTGTAACGGAGCACCAGAACAGTACTGCCAGCACCGCTTTCAGTCACTCGTGGGTTGACATAGTGAAGGTGGCACTGTGTTATACTATAATATGACGCAAGCTCAACAATGTAGATACAGTTCTCAAGTAGATATCTTTAGCTATCTTACATATCATAAATACTTCTTTTTTTATTTGAAAATAATTTCCTATTATGATGGTAACATTGACGGCTGGATTTCTTATAGGAAAGATGGTCTACAGAGTGACCACATCGTATTTGAATTATTAGAACACTACCTGCATGCATATACTACTAAAACCCAAGTTCTTTTGCTACTAGAACTATGACGCCACACAAAATGATCAAAGAACATTTGAAAAAGTAAGTCTAAAGTACACGGTCTCATATGAAGTATTTCTAATTGTCTGCAAGCTTAAAATTAAACCAATTTAAATATTTCTTCCAGATATTTAAGTCTGTCTTTATTTAAAACTATAACTTGCATTAAGCCCACCACTTACAGAACTTAACTGCATGTGTGTGATTAAACTGAAGCTTTTTTCAGGCAGGTGGGTGACATACATGCGCGACATAGTTAGTGTGACTTCATCAAAACAGGTATATAACTGGTAGAGTTTACCTATTTAAAAGCAGGCCACATGTTTTTGCACCTAAATTGATGCATCTTTAAACAGAACTTTATGTGCATACCTACTTCAGCTATCATGTCATTAAAGCAGCCACATAATGAATGTTCAAACTTCAATTTAAACTTTTTAAAAAAGCAGTTCTGGTATAGAAAGCGTAATCACATTACTGTAATATTATTGAAGCACTATTGTAAAAATCATACAAATCTTTATTTAGTTGTAACTTGCTGACATTATGACATCCTCAAGCAGGCTTACGTTAGAGCTACCTGTAAGTGTGCGCTTACACTGAAGCTTCAGTTTAAGCACATGTGTTTTTGTACCTAAATTGAGGCATCTTTTTAAAGCCATAGTAGTGCAGAACATCATGTGCATCTGTATTTAAACTGCAAAGCACGTCCAAACTTTAATGCAGGCTTTTATGAAAGCAGGTCTGAAACAGTTCTACTCTGTGTGTGAGCTTAAATTGTACATTTTTTGAAAGAATACTGGTATCGAGCTGCACGCACAACACTAGTTGGTGTCACGTTATCAGATGCATAACTGTTGGGCTTTGCTGAAGCCGTTCTGTATCGGAGCTTTGCATGTCTTTATTTAAAAATGTAACCTGCATGTGTCCACTGGCATTATGACTTTATGCACGCTCATTACAGAGCTATGTACACATGTGCACATGTTCTTTTTAAAGCTGTAGAGGTGGAGAACTTCATGTGCATGTGTATTTAAACTGTCACTTTATAAATAGAATTCCTAAGCCATGTTCACACTTAAATTTTGACTTTTAGTAGATACAGATCTACTCTGTGTGTGTGTGCGCATGTGTGTGTGTGTGTGTGTGTGTGCCACCTACAATTGCATATTTTTTGATGGAAGTCTGGTACAGAGCTGCATAAACCGGTAACCTGCGCTGACTGTAGTTAGTGTAACTCCATCACAGCAGACATACAGTTATATAGTTTACCTTTTTAAAAGCAGGCCTCGTATATGAGTGTGTGAAACTGAACATGAAACTGTACTGTGCTCATCAGATTAAACCCTAACCTCGACCACACACACACACACACACACACACACACACAGGCTTCCTGATGTGTATATTTTCAGTCTATCTTTGCTCTTATCTAACCAGACGTGTTGTCAGCTTAAAATGACCATGAAATGGAACGCGCTGTGAAAGGAGGCGTTACAGTTGTGATGTGGGTTTCCTTCCAGCATCAGATGCAGAAAACTTCTTTACGGATCTTTATGAGGATCAACAAAGTGACACTCAGCAGAAAATTGTTCTCTTCATTGATTAAGAAAAAGAAGTTTGAGTATGCGGTTTAAGCACCTATGAGAAGATGTTTTTCATTTCATCACCATCGTGATGTGTGAAAGTGACTTTTCACTATTCTGTCATAGTTTCTCAACACAAAACCATAATTCTGTCTGACCATTCAGTTAGAAGTGGGAATGCAGAGTTTCTTTATAAATGACATTGATAGATGCTGGCTCTACGCTCATAAGATCACTGATTAAGGGCAAAAACCGTTTCCTGGAAACTGAAGATAAGAAAAAGATGAGGAGAGGGCTTCAAACCACACAGATGAAGCAGTTAACCTCAGAAAAAAATGTGACCAAATATAAAAATATATCTCGTTTACAGGGTTAGAAAAAACAAGATTGACGACACTGTTGATTCCACACACGTCAACATACGTTTGGCCAAACTTCATATAATACTTTTGTTTTTTTAAATGAATCTTGTGTGTATGTGTGTGTGTTTTTCTTTTGTTTTGTTTTTTTTGGGTTTTTTTTTTATTTTTGGGGGGTGGGGGTGGGTAATTGGTTGAGAGTCTAAAAACATGTTCAGACACTCAATTTAAATTTAAAGAAATCTTAATGGTTTTTGGTGGATTAACCTTATTTTCACATTGAGATTTTTCATGAAACACAAATTTGCAGCACATTTCAGCACTCTATGATAACAAACACATGATAACAATTACAGAGAACCGTGAGTGGAGTTTAACTTATTTTTTAAAAGTAGAAGCTGTAACGTGTTTATCTATCTGAAGTTTAAAGAAAAGTCTGTCGAGTTTGATGTGAAATTTGAAGTTTTTAAGCTCCATCTTCATTAATTTGAGCTGCTTGTTTTTCAAAGAAAATGCACAGAGTTCACTGAACTTTGACAAAAAAGAAAATGCAGCAACTTCGGCCATATTTTCTGATGAACTACGTCTCTTTTTTCTCTCTGGAGAAAATATTCTCACCAGAATCACATGACTGACTCACATATTTTTATTGAAACTCAACAGCCCACTCCAAACAAGAAATTAAAATAATACCACATAAATACATGGAAAACAACCTCCATACAGTTTTGGCTAAAAACAGTACTCACCAGGTTTTTCAAACTAAACACTGCTCGCTTGTTTGTCTGTCTGTTTAGCGATACAGTTAAAAGAACAAATGGCAAATTTCTAATTTACTTTGGTGGGAAAATGCTTCTTTATGGTGCGTTTTCTCATAAATCAATTCTCCTTCCTCTTGGTGATGAATGCCACAGGAATCACATGACTGATGCCTCTGTCAATTATGTGGATAGGAGCGTGGCAAAGAGAGTTAAAATAGCATTGCATTTAGTGCACTTTTATGAAAACTTGTCTCTATAAACATCTCTATGAGCAAATTCAGCCAAACTTCTTCACCTTTTCTACATTTCTTTGTATTTATATAAATGACATGAATGAAAATGAAACGTTACCAAAGGTTTATGGACAGTGAATTATTTTCTTGCGTATTTTTTGTCTCTTGAAATTTAGTTTTAGAGCGACTCTGACCTGTTTAAATGTTTAATGAGCGTCTGTGATGTGAGAAGAGGCTCTGCTGCATCTTTCGGCTATACAGACACACACCGACACAAACACACATGCCCACACTGAACCACACACAAATACACACCTGTCAGTTAATGAGCCACAGCAAGCACTCAGCAGCAGCTGAGGAAACCGCCGAGCTCCTTCACACACACTGACACGCTGCACAAACAAAGACTGTCGACTGCTGTTGCTGTCAACCTTATTTTTATTCAGTTTTAGTCAAAATGATAGGAAGACGTTTTTTCTTCTATAGCTTTATTTTAAATAATCTTTTATCTGGCACGCAGGATTAGAAAACAAACACACATGGAGTCCAAACATTTTTCTTTACATTTTAGTGAAATGTGAAACATTTTACAATTTTCAAAGCTTGAATAGAAGCTTAGAAGTTGTAACAACAGTTTATGAACTGTTACCAATATCAGAATCATTTTTATTGTGTACTATCATTTTATTGGGGCTCTTAGTTGAACACAGAACTCAGTCAAGTTTGTGTTTCCTCTAACCTTTAAACTCTGATCTCCACAGAGGCGATGAACATGTATGACCCTCAGCTGTGTTACATCCTGGATGGCTTCCTCGGCATTTATGGCCTCATCATCACTGGCATGTTCATCAAAGAGAAGGTGGGTTTGTTTGTTTTTATTATTTACTGCTGATTGGATTTTGGCCTTTAAAGGAGTAAAACCAGATTCAAATCCAATTCTCATCTCTAAACCAAATAAGACCTGTTCAATAATGACTCTATAGCCTTCTTACTTCACACTCCACAAAATGCTGTTTTTGATTAACAGTCATTTATATTTTTCTGTAGTTCTTCAAATCCAAAGCGAAGATGGAGGAGGAGGGCTTATACAGTGTAAGTTACTATCACCTAACATCATAAACTGCTTGTTAGCCTATTTTCACTGATTTTAAGAGTTAATATTGGCACTGTACTGATATTAGAATGGGAGTAACTGTTAATGAGGAGAATGATGTGCATTAAAACATGTTCTTGTTCAGGACCTGAAAGGTCAGGATCCAGGTACTTACGAGCCGCTGAGAACGGGAGACCCCGAGAGAGGAGGAAGAGTAAGTCTGCTATTCTCATACAACACATCTAACTATAGTACTGAAGTCAAATGTTTAAATAAAAAGACAAAAAACAAATTTAGAATGTTTATAGGTTTGATTCCACTTTTTTGATTCTGGAGGATAGGGCTCATTGTTGTCACACTGCTTTCATCATGGATCGCCATCCCGCAGTAGTGACTGCTGCTGAGAGAGTTTTTCTTAAACTTCTCTAAAGTTATTTACAGTTTTAGAATTCCCAGTGTATTTAAAATTCCCAGATCTTTAAGACCTCATGAACGTGTCGTTTTAAGTGGTAGAAATGTTTCATCACTAATCTCATTTCCTTACCTGAATGATTGAGCATGCATTGAGATATAATGTAGTTAATTAGATAAGATCAACAAAATAACAAAGCCTCAAATCTTCTGCTAAAACACGCGCTAAAAGAGCAATCCTGAATCCTAAAGGAAGAACATTAGAAGAACTGTGACAAACTAAAATACTGGAGACAAATTTCAAGAACTCCCAAACTGTGGACTTCATAAAGAAACCCTGAACCACAAACCTGTGAAAAACCTAAACCACACCAAGAACCACAATAAACTCAAAATCTTGAGTTTGTTGTTGAGTACTCTAAAATAATTATTAGGATATGTCCTCAAGAATAAATCTAAAGAACAACAAAACAACTCATTTGCAGGAATTTTAAAAGACTTGTTAATATCTGGAAGATTTTTCAAGAACACTAAAATGCTTCTTAAAAGTTATGGATGGAATAAATGCATGGATCAAACAATCCTCTGCTATACCTGGGAGAAACTGTGACAAACTAAAATGGAATAGCACAGTTTTGAAAGAATTCATTAACTATGGACTTCTTAAATAAACCCTGATCAGAGATCAGGAAGAACAAAAGCCACTGAAGAACCCAAACCATTTCTGCAAGTAGTAAAATTAATTGTACAATAACCTCAGCAAATGAAGTTCAGAAGAACCTAAGTAGAAGACTATAAGAATAACAAAAAAAAATCTTTATGCTTATACTGTATTTGGTAGTTTTTGCACAAGTGGTTTGAGTTCTTCAGTGGTTTTTGTGCTTATTGGGTTCATGTTTCCCTAAAAAATAAAACAGGAACCATGAACCATGACAAGAACAATGCAATAAAAAACCCCAAACTGTTAACTACTTAAAGAAGCCATCAATTTCAAAAACACTACAGGCTCCAAACCACCTGTACAAGAACCACAATAAATGTGAAGTATTCTTAGAGTACTTTAAAAGAACTGGTAGATTATGTCCAAAGAAGTTTCAATAACAACAAAAGAATGGTTTCTCAGGAACTTTAAAGACGTGAAAGTTGTTGAAGAATCCTGAATTCCTTCTTAGAGGTTATCCTTAAAGAGCCCAACAGAGGTTCTCTATTTTAAAGGCTATTAGAACCTTCTGTTTTAAAATTGCACTTGTGACGTCTGTTCCTTTCTACAGAACCGCAGGGTAGCTGATGACGCCACGTACACGGTAACAAACAATATCTTCTTATTATTATTATTGTTATTCTTATTCAACTTTTTGTAAACACACAACTCTTGGAAGTTCGTGTACTAACACAGAAAACTCGTATCTGAACTTGTTATATTTTTAAATTCAGGGCCTGAACAAGCGCACAGATGGAGAATATAAGGAGCTTCCCCTGAAGGTTTGTAATAAATGTCCGAAACAAAATGGTCAATTTCTCACTTCTTGTTTAGCGTCTACTTAATTCATTTCCATCAGCGAAAACCTGATTTCTAATTATTTACACTGACCTTTTTACAGCGTCCGAAAAAGAACGAACAGGTTTACCAGGTGAGTGTAAAAGCTTCATTAGCTTTAAAGAGATAAATCAAAATTAACCATATCACTTGAATATAATTTTTTGATAAAAAAAAAGCTGATGGTTGATTGATTTTGGTTATTCTTAGGGTCTGAGTTCGGCCACCAGGGACACCTACGACTCCCTCCAGATGCAATCGCTTCCACCTCGCTAAGAAGCAACCAGCAAGCTGCCAAAGAGCTGCTAATGAGCCCCATCCAGACGTCTGCTCCAGAAATTATTCCTGGGAATTTTCACACCAACTGAGAACAGCTTGAGCATCTTTGTTTTACTTTGAAGATATAAAGGTTTGCCAAGTTTATAACGAGTCTGTAAATGGACTGAAAATTTTAGCCTTTTTTCAGACTTTCTATTTAAATAAACATCTGGAAGGTCTGTTTTCCATCAGACTACAAACGTGCATTTAAAATTAGTTTTTTTAATCACTTAATGTCCAATATTTTACAAATATTTTTACACATTCAATAGTAATCAACTGAGATTCAACTTTTCATTATTTTTTGCATAATTCTTTGCAGTTTTATAGCTTGACATTTTGAAGTATACTAGGATGCAGACAGTTAATATCCGGTGTCTGTCTGACTGTAATGCAAATTTAAGACCTTTAATGGCAACATAGTAAAAAACAGTACGACATGTACTGGAATTTAAAACAAATTTAAATATGAAATACATTTTTGTGCATTTTTTTGACAAATGTTCATATTATGTTGTGTAGTACTATGAAATCTTTTTACTGCTTACAACTACATTACAGTGATTTATGAAAAATTTATTAATTAATTACTATACAGTCAATATACAGTCAAATAATACCAATTTTTATTTTTCTTAACTTTACTTATTGTTTCAGTTTTTTATTTTATTTTATTTTGTTTTACAAAAGGTTATTCTTTGCACATTGTATTTACTTATATATAAAAAATGAAATTAGTGCCTAGTTCAAACAATAATTCATAAGATTTTTCAAGAATTCCAGGATTCAGGATTGTTCTGGAAATCAGAGTTGCAACAATTAATCATTTAATTGACTACGTGATTAAAAGAATGTTGAATTCTTTTAGATTTTTAATCACATTTTTAGATTTTGGATTAAATCGTTGGTGCTGTCGGATGTAATAACTGGTATTAGAGGCTTGAAACTAACTCGGTGACATATTCGACCTCTATAAATTTTCATATTCAGGTAAAAAAAAATGCTTACATGATTATTTCTGAATCCATACTGAATATGTTATAACCTGGTTCTCAGTATAAAACAAACATATAAACATACAAACAAACTGCAGTTCGTACCTTGTTTACATATTGTTCTTTACTTTGAAACAGGTATATATCAGGGTATTTGTTGTGGATTAATAGCACGGTTTAAAGATTTTAAAGGCTGAAACACTGTTAAAACTGATCCAAGTGCATTTGTGAGATAAAAATAATGTAGAACTTACTTTATGATTTGAAATGGAGGTTTGCCTCTTTTGAAATGCTTTCAAATTTGATCCTTAAAAAATGGTTAAATGCCATTAACACCAAGTCTGTCTTAAATAAGGAACATCTGTAAAATTTAAAAGCTACACTGATGTGGTGTGGAAGACAGATGTTTCACAATGTTCCTGAAAAGAGTTTGGTGCCGTTTCAGTGGACACTCAACGAGTTATTTTCCACTGATGTATATATTAGGTTGTAAAATAAAAAGAAATCAAAGAACAGTCTGCACTTAGATCAACACAGAAAAGCTGCAGCTTTATTTCTGCTTTTTGTATTTATCATCTAAAAATGATGCAGTCTTGAGTCACATCTGGAGAATCACAGCTGCAAAGGAAGAAAAACCTCAGGATTGAATCAGTCGATATTCATTACACGAGTGATGGCAAAATATGAAACGATATGAAATATGAAATAAATATAATATTTTGAATTATGTATTTTGAACCGTTTCTTCATTTGGTCTTTTTCACAATAAAAGACAAAAAAACTTTCAAAAGAGCAATAAAAACAGTTAAATAAATTAAACAAAAATGGTTAAAAATGTTCAAAAGCTTATTATTATTACTATTTACTGTTTCACATTTCTGCAATAATGAATGGGCTTACACACTTTTCAGGTCTAAGATTTAGTTGTAATTTTTTAACACAGCACTGCAGCTTTAAGTTTCTATATATATATTTTTTGCCTTGTCCTGTATAGAGTTATTTGTAGTTTTCTGTGTTCATGTATTTTATCTGATGTGTTGGATAGTTTGCATGGAAGTTTCTTTTTTTTTCTAACATTATGTCTTTCTGATATTTTCCTGAGAAGTTGTGCTGCAATCAGTTTTTTTGTTCCTGTATGGATATATTTGCTTCATTATTAAAGTTTGCGAAACTGAGCTTTTTTCTCATTTCAAAATGTGTCATAAATAAATAAACGCTGTGAGAGTTTTCAGAGGACCTGAAGATGAGATGCTGGATGCTTCTGCCACCTGATGGACAGACATTAAAGAACATCTCTGAACAAAAACAGCCTTTACAATTAGTTTTTCACTTCAATATGAAACAAACTTTTACCCTTAAAGTCCAGTAAATCTGCAATTTATAATAATGTGATTAATGGAGTTTATTGGGTAAATTAAAGAATTTAATAGATTAATTACATGTAAACCATTAAACGTGTTTCTTTAAAGGTCTTTATATGTTTAGAAAAAGGTTATGGCTCTTTTTTGGTGATTAAAAATAGCAGAAAAGCCTTGGTGACAATAACAGCTAAAGAACCTTTATTTTTAAATAAGCTTAAAGTTACAAGTCAGGTTTAAATTCGTGGATTACCGATGATTTTCAAACACATACATATTAAAACTGAAGAAATGAAGGGCACTTTAAGGTATAAATTAAGTATAAGTATAGAGTAGAAGAACCC
>VUQG01022490.1:0-15280 GCA_015106755.1 Etia nguti | reverse complement strand
TCCACTTTCTGATGGGGACTTCTCCGAAGGAAGAACCCCAGAGGACATTTCTTTGCTTTGCCTGCTGTGCAGAAAAAAGCCCCTCTTTTGCTTTTCTCTCTGCATGTTTTCACACAGCAGTTCTCTCAGAAAAGATACATTTATTTAAGAGAAAGCCAGAATTTCTGCTTATGTTGACGCTCGCTATGTGCATCATTTCTTCTAATCGCTGTGTATTTTGTGTATTTGTCAGGCCCTCTGTGTGTGGACAGAACGTACAGACAGCTCTGTACAACGTGAGCAAAACACTCGCAGAGACGCTTCTCAGAAGCAGATCGTATCTCCTTAAAGAGTGTACCCAACCCAAAATTTCCCCGCCCATACTTCACCCTGCTGATGTCACAAGCCTGCGAAAGCACTGTGGGACTAATAGCACTGTGACGTCTGCTGAGTGAAGGAGTTTTAAAGTGGGGCCTGATTTGTGTCACTGGTACAGAGTCACCCATTAAGAACAGCAGCAGTGTGATGTCAACGCGTTTACGGTAGCTAGGCCTTGTTATTATTAGACATTCTGTTGCACTGTTTTTTTGGCTTTGCTTCTTACTCTGGGGTTTGACTTTGGCAGCAGTTAGAGGTTGTTCTCCCTCCTTTTTTTATTAGAGCTGTCTCTGTGAAAATGCTGTATATCCACTTGTGTGAAAGAAACATAAAACCCCCCAAAACACTAGAGCGAAAACTGCCTGACTGCACGAGCTGACGCAAGGTCCTTCTTTTCCTTCAAACAACCTAAATCTCCCCTTCGTGTATTCAAGAGAAGTCACTCCAGCACCCCGCTTACATCTGTCTGTCAGTGATGATGTCAGACAAAGAGGTCACCAGAGGTTATCGCATGACTCTCAGAGCAGTTTGGCCCCTGATGTTCTGAACGCTCCCATGAGACTGACTGCGGTCAAATAAGCCGCTCCACGCTGAGTCAGCGTCCCCTGTTCTCAAGCACAGACACACACACATGGGGGATGAAGTGGCCCTTGAGCACTAGCAGACCTCCTGGTTTGGAGTCTCTAGACTTAACCCTGGATGTTTTCTGTATGTGTGTGTGTGTCTGTGTGGTGATTCTGTACGCTACTTTACTTCTCAAGGTCTACAAGGCTTTTTCGTTTGACCTTTGATCTTAATTGGGTGTGACTCGTGAGAAGCCCTGGGTGTAAGTGAATTCTCTGTGGAGCTGATGATGTTTGCCAGGAGCCCTCAGATGTTTAACACCCATACAGCTTGGTAAACTTGCAGAGCGTCCTCATGGATGATGAGTGGGGCTTCTAAGGGTCATCGAGTTTTGTTGAGTTGGCCCTTTGAAGTTAGGAAAGCCATCATTTACCAGATAAAAAGAGTCTGGAGTGTGGCTCTACAGTGTCTGCAGTCTCTCTTTTTTAATATATTTTTCATCTTTTCATTTAGCATTGTTTCATTTTGGAGGATGCTGAGGAACAAAATCTCATCCACTTGTGTAGTTTCTTATTTATGACACGGAGTAGGTGGAGGTTACGCAGTGCAGCCAGGTATCAACATCTGGGGGCTTAAAAATTAAGCAAACGTACAGTAGAAGTGCCAAAAACCACAGCTTCTTCTATGACCATTCGTGGGTAACTGAATGACAGAAGATCCCCAGAGAAGGTTAAAATACACAACTTTTTTTTTTATGTGGAAACTGTGTTTGGCCTGGCTAAACACAGTTTTGGCCTGTAGAGTCAGACCCCACTTTGTGACCTGTTTTTAATTCTAATGAAGTTATGCACTTGAGTCCTCGACTTTGCACACGGATGCTGACACAGGCAGCTTTATCCAGTGCACATAATATGGCTGACTGTGCAGTTGAATGTTTGAGTAAATGAATGAGGGGATCGATTACAGAGTACGATAGTGTGGCAAAACATGCAATGTACACTACATGAGCGATGCAAGTGATGGACGTCTCCTTTGTTGTATCCTAACACGATAGCTCTTTCTCTTTTTTGTCTTTTATCAGTTTAAATTTTCCAAATTTGCCAGAAAAGGTAGGCCAGAGGAGCAAAAAAAAAAAAAAAAGGGAAGAAGAGGCAAGGAAAAAATCCCATCCTTTTCCTTTCATCTGTCTCTCAGGCTGTTAATTAGACGAGGAGTGTTTTATGAAGGCATATTCCCCGGGTGTTCAAACTATCAGTACTGTAAAAGGGTGCCAGCAGCGCAAACAGTGGGTGAGTGGGAGCTTGTGTGAGTCTGTGCTATGTGTGAATTTATGGGGCCTGGTCGTAAAGAGAGGAACAGTGAGGCGGGACGCGATCAGACTGAGAACGCTGGATAAACTGGCGGCGAAGACGCAGCAACATTATTATGTTTATCCACTTTTAGATTTCCTCTCTTCCTCCTCCTGCTCGGCACGTTTTTGTTCCGTGTTCACCATACTTCCAATCTTCCAACGTCTCAGGGATCAGAATAGCTGTTTTTATATTCACGCCTTCACTCACGTGTATCATTATTTCGTCCTTAAATTCATGGCCACTCATACTGTATGCTTACCACTTCTTCTTAGCTGCATGTTGAGTGTGAGCTTGTGTATTTTAGCCACAAGGTATGGAAAAATGTAGAATGAGACGAAGACTCCACTGAGATGCTCTTTGAAGGCATGTCTTTATTTTTTTTCCTAGGCCAGCCCAGTGTCTCCTGCTCCCTGAAGGCGTTAAACAGATAAAAAGTATTTTCAGTGCTGCATTTACAGATGAACATGAAGAAATATTTTGACAGTTGGAAAAATGATATTTTTTACCTTCTTATCTTGAGGTAAATGGGAAGCTTTTCCTTTCTTAAATCAGTCGATTAAGAAGGCACAGTCAGGATATTGTGTATTTTCTGAGAGCAGTTTACAAAGAGGAAAAGACTACTGCTTGAAACTGAACAATTTCTCTCTCTGCTCTCACAATCTAATCCCATCTTATCTGCACAGCCCCTTCCGCTGATTTTCTCTCTCGCTCTCTCTCTCTTGCTCTCTCTCTCTCTCTCTCTGTAGGTGGCCTTGTCTTGTTGCTCAATCTAGCCGCAGCCATTTGCACACATGCAGACCCGGTAAATCGCCAATACTCCATTACAGGCCAGGTTTCTCATCATGCAGTCTGCCAGGCTTCCTTATCAGCCTACGAAGCTTTTCATCTGACTCTCTGGTCCTCTGCCACACCACCAGGTTCAGTTTAGCCTCCCACCCCGGGAGTGAAGCTATTTAGAAGAAATTATCTTTCATCTTTGTGGGCGGACGTTTAGATCAGGGTGGAAACGATGTGTAGGTTAGTTTAGTGTACGTTGGACTATTTGGACTGAAACGTTGTGGGAGACTTTGGTTTGAAGCCCCGCTCTCCCCATCGGGCAGTGTATAGGATTAGCTGATTTTCAAATAACCGGACACGACTTTCCACGTCTTCATGGCTGCTCTCAGTGTGTTTGTGTTTGTGCAAAGGGTTGAGGTTAGCTTAACTGTGTTGCACCCACTCCACTGGGTTTCAGAAGGAAGTGTTTATGGTGAGATCCAGATTTTAGACAAGGTTAAGCGGATTTGAAGCCAGTTTCTGTTGAGGAAATGTAAAAAAAGAAAAAGAAAAAAAAAAGACCTCTTGGTAATACTGGCACTAGAGCAAATACCAAATGCTTGGGGCTCAGTAGTTCCCTGTAGTGCCTGGACTGGGTAACTAGGAGCTGCTGATGGAGACAAAAGGCCACAGCTTTGGACCTCATCTGCCCCCAACTGACTGACTCTGCAGGCACTAATTCTCCTGTTAAACTCTGTCAACCCCTGCTCATTACACCACTTACTGGGAAATCTCTGGTGTATACCTCGGCACAAAAATGGGACAATACCTTTGTGGAATGTGAAATAACAACATTGCACTGTGGGAATATCACACAGGGCCTGAGAATGGAGAACTGCTCATTACGAATAACCATGTCCTGTCTGCCTGTGCTGAAAAATGGCCGGTACTATAACCGGCCACAAACACCTGCTGTCACCTCTTTCTGTCTGCTACAATCACCATGCACTGCTTTGCAGTTGTACGTAGGTGAACTCTTTCATCTGGTATTCTCAAACAGATTTAGAAGTGCAGAAAGACTGCTGCTTGTGCGATTCAGAGGTTGCACACTTTCTTTAACTCTGAGACCAAACTGCTCATTTCATAGACTTGACAAAACCATTCCAATTTTGGTTTTGTCTGTGACCACAAGCCATGTTTGCACATGTTCACATCATTTCCATTTGTGTGTTCATGGTCTTGCTGGAGAAGCTCACAGACTAGATATATTTCACCCCATGGCTGACTTTGGATGCCATATTTGTGGCTTCACTTCCCTGCTGCGTTTGCAGGACTGAGTCTGGGGAATGAGGGATGATCTTTGATCTGGTTACCCCCCTCCACTCCCCATCCCACCCCACCCCTCTCATTCCTCCCTCACCCTTTTCACTCATGTTCAAGCACACCCCATAAGATGCAGCTGGTCTGTGAGCTCATCCCTGCTCAAGCAAAGTGTAAATAAACTTTCTCTGTCCTCTCCATTGCACATCCCAACACCATCTTTCTGCGTTTGTCGCTCTTATCAGTTCAACCTTTCCTCAAGGAACTCATCTTTCTCCCTTGGTTGCTGATTTGTCTGACATGCTGTCTCAGGCCCGGAGAATGCTGTTCTAACACACTTTAGAGGTGGCTGTCACTGAGATGAAATGAAACAAGGATGTTAGGTGGCTTGTAGATGACTAATGCAAAAATATTTTGGGGTGTGCACTACAAAAATACAGAAGTAAAAAGATGAAAACATCACTCCTCTGCTTGTGCCTGTGACTTGTGCGGGACTAAAAAAAGAAGTCATCTTTTTACAGAACTTTGCCGTCACATCCACATGTTGGTGTTTCGATAGCACACGATAAAGGTTACCTAAAGGTTATCTGTACTTTGCGTGAAGCTTTTCCCTTTCTTATTTTTCCTTATGTACACGCTTTAAACGTCTGTGTTAGCTAACCTTGAACTTCAGGTCAAAAATGCGTCTCATACTTCCACCTATGGTGGTGGAAGCCAGATTCTGCTGATGAAAACTGCCTTAACACAATGCAGCAGCCCGTAGTGAGGCCAGGAAGGAAGAATTAGCCACACATCCTCCAAAGAAAGCCCTGGCCCTGTACATCATATCGTCACACATAACGCATCCGCTTATTCATTTAAGCCTGGTTAATGTGTTACCATCAGTCAGCCGGCTCCATTTGCTTTTCCACACTCTCTGGCTCGCTAATATTTGGGCATGTTGTTCATTCACATGGTCTACCAGCACTGACAAATAAGGAGACTCGGCTCCTGCAAAAGGTGAAGAGAATTAATTGTATACTGGCAAAAAAAAAAAAGGTTTAGTGTGTAGTAGTGTAGTAGTGTTTGGCAGTCGTCTGTCCTCATTCAGGGTTTTCTTGATGAACGTAGCAGACAGATAAAATCCATCGGTGGTTTGTGGTTGGACGACCACAGCTCGTCATGCACAATTTCAATCCTTGGTTCTCCTCTGTGTTCTCACAGAGAGAGGCACATATGTGGCTATTCTCCCTCGCAACATGAAAGAATATGCCTAATTAAAACTATTTCATTATATAACTAACTACAGCAGTGCTAAAAATGGAAATGACCACAATGGAGATTCACAGATTCCACATAGGCAATGTAGGAACTGCTGACCAAAAGCAAAAACACAAACAAATAAAGAAAAAAAGGTTGTATTCCTTTCAACAGTGTAATTACAAACGAGTTTTGCATTTGAGCCATTTTTGTAGTTTTTGAAATATTTCCAAACAGGCAAGCAACACTGTGGTCAAACAATCCCCGGAGCACATATGTTCTGGTGTATTTGTCAGGAAGCTGGAGATCCCGTTTTAAATCTGAGGGAATTCAGTGTGTGGCAGAAGGTTTTTGTAATGACAGAATAGCAGCCCAGATTCATTTTGAGGTTGTAAACACATGAAGTTCTACAGCATTTCTTACATATAATAAACAAACCATCTTCTGGAGTCTGGAGCAAAGGGGTTCAGTCTAAAACATGGACTTGCAGATTGGTACCAGGTGATGCCAAACAGGACTGTCATGGGTCCACGGTGTCCTTTCAGTATTGGTTTCATCTGGCTCTCAGTGCCAGTTTAGTGGAAGTTTATTCAGTCTTATTCCCGTTTTGGGCATTTCTATTTTTCTGTTCCTGTTCCATGTTTGTGTCTCTTAAAATATGTTGTAAGATTTGTTATTTCCAGTGCTACAAACTGTTTGCTTTCTTATTGAAATCTAATTGAAATTCATCTGACCAGCAGCCATTTGAGGAACAGAAGTTTTTCACACTTCAGCATTAGTGTTATTTTTCAATCCAGCTTGTTAAAGTCATCTTTACTTACTGGCAACAAGAACCAAAAACAACAACACAAAAAAGTCCTTGTTTTTAATTCTTGATAGATATTTGAAATGTCTGGATACAGTCTATGTCATTCATCCACTTTGTTGCCTCAGTATTTACTGATTGAATAAATTACCTGTTCCAAAGTGGATTTAAATAACTATATTAAATCGATTATTGAAGTTGTGCTTTATTGGAATATTATTCTTTGCCTTCCTTATCTCCCTCCTATTTTCTTTCATTGCCTCCTACTTGCCATCCTCTCATTTTCCTCCCCCTTTTCTTCCGTTCCTTGTCAACTGATCCTGTTTACTGGATTTACACACGTACTGTCATTCTAACTTTAGGGCACATTATTATGCTGAGCTCCAAAAACAGTGGGAGATGAGAAGGCAGCTGTAAATAAACAGCTTTACAAAAAAATAAGCATTACACCCTCATCAATCTTCATGCCCAAACTAGATCTAAAAAGCCACAGTAAATAAGTAAAGTAATTGGACAATAAATCCACGAGCTGTATGGCAGTCATGATGGAAATCCACAAACTTGTGTTCTTGGAGATTCTTTTTTCTGTTTGGCTTCTCCTGCGTGTCAGAGGAGTCACAAGCATAGGCGTAGGCAGAGACGATGGGCCCCAAGTGATCCTGCCATTTCTACCTATAGGACTTTAAACTTGAAAATCCTATAAATTATTTCTCACCCCAGGTACCGTAGCACTAGATGTCATGTGCTGTCAGGTGTTAACCAGCGGTGGCTATGCTGTAGAAATGACACTCAGCAACTGTTAATCTCAGTAATGTTTTCAAATTTATCTGACTGAAAAATAAAGGTGTGTCAGCACAACAATCTTAACTCCATATTTGCCCTAATGATTTTGTTTCCAACGCTGTATAGCGTAGGATTTTTTGAGTTACAGCTAAAGAAGCATGTAGGTAATGGCATCACAGATGGGCACCTTTTTGTAAGTATGTGTGTATACGCTCTGTACTTGTGTGAGTGGCACCTAGCCAAACTGTTAGTAAAATTTGAGTGGATATACAAGTTTTAACCGGTCTTGTTATTTGGGAAACTGGTATGCATGGATACACTTGCTCAAACACTTTAATTTTCAGCATGCATCCCTTCTTTGCCTTTAAAAAAACACATTCGTGGCATTATTCATTTGAGCAACGCTGAAGTTTTGCCCAACTAATGAAAATGTACTTGAATTGTTCAAATACTGCAGGTGTAACGGTTCTCCAAAGCAGTTCCAAAACCTCAATATTTCTTTGAAAGGGAAAATATAACAATAAACGGAGACATTTTTTTTTTACCACAGGCCTGATAACTTGATCACGATTGCACTATAAGCAAAAAATAAACTCTTTCCAGAGGCTTTGTGTTGTAGTGATTAACACATGTGCCTTACATGGAAAAGATCCCTGGTTTAAAACCAGGAGGAGACAAACTCAGTCTCAGGGGTCATAACCTAGTGTACTCCTGTTACTGGTCCCCAGCCCAGTTAAAGGGGGAGTTGTGTCAAGGGGGTGGGCATCTGTAAAATCTGGCCAAATCAACATGTGGATCCATCTGCAGTGGTGACCTTGGGAAATAAACGAGCAACTGAAAGCACTATTACATTCTGATGTATTTGCAGTTTACTTGTTCAATTCAATTCAGTTGTATTTATATAGCGCCAAATCGCAACAGCAAGAGTTCAAGGTGCTTAATATCGTAAGCTAAAGACCACAATAAAAATAAGACCTCTGTACAATAATACAGAGAAAACCCATCAATCATGATCTCCTTTGAACAAGCACTTGGCAATGGTGGGAAGGAAAAACTCCCTTTTAACAGGAAGAAACCTCCACAGAACCAGGGTCAGGGAGAAGCAGCCAACTGCAGCGACTGGTCGGGATTAACGCGAAGTGTGGAAGAGAGCCAGACATGATTAAAAACAAATGATTAAAGGCAGAGTGGTGTATACACACATATTTAGAGAATAAAGGTGAGTGGAGAAGAAACAGTCAGTGCATTATGGGTCCATTCCAGTGTAACTAATGGAGGATTCAGGGTCACCTGATCCAACCCTAACTATAAGCTTTATCAATGACAGTCTGAAGGATATAGCTTTCACCAGACTGGCATGCTTCAGCTACTCTTTAAAAGCTCCATATGTTACACGCCAACAGTATATAGATGTTGTATACACCCTTCCCTCCAATATGTTTATTCGTAGCCCCAAAAACCCAAGAGCGCAGCAGCCATTAAGCTAAAGTTGAGGCTTTAAACCAGAAAAACAATATCATTCTTTAATCAAGAGTCTATGTTCTGAAAAGAAAAAGGATGTTAACTAGTAGTTGTTCTGACCCAGCGATTCACTTAGCAGAGCCTTTCGTCTTTGTTTCTCTCCATGTGTTGGCACACATGTAATGTGGTGTGTCCTAACACATACATTCGCATCTATCTGCACTTACATTTCCATGGATACTCTAAATGTTAACTTCCATCATATCGTCTTTCTTTTTTTTTTTTAGTGTGACAGACCATATGGCTCAGCTCCTCTCCACTTGTGAGCTCATCTCATGTCCCTTCATTCAACTTTCCTAGAAACACTGCCATATGGTAGCATTTCGCAAGCACACCCGTTTTAGAAGCAGACTGACACACAATCTCCCTTAGAATGAAAACACTGCAATATTATACATTTTATGAGCAAGGATTAACAGTCCAGCTCTTTGAAGATTAAACTCAGGTTCACAGGATTATTTTTCTTTTTTCATTCGGAACAGGGAAAAGTATAGTTTCTGGGGGGTTTTCTATTTTTTTCAATCTGATTTTTTTCCTCCTTATGTGGTCGAGTTGGCTTAAGGAGATGAAGGGCACTTGCAAAGCATAATTACCAGCTTTTAACGATACAGTTGGTAAACTCAGTGATAAAATTTTATGGAGCAACAGTGTTTCACTCACTGGTGAGACTGCAGTGAAACGTGGAGTTGGAACACTTTGTGTTTTGCTCAGATGCACATTTTGATGTTTGTGTTGCTAAACCAAGGAGGTTTTGATAACAGTCATTTATTTTGTGTATTATTTTCAAGAGAGAAAAAATAACCCTGCGTGAACATTTTTCAAAGAAGATTGCGATTTCCATAAACAAAGAGGCTTACAATATGCTTTTAAAGCACATCTGGGCTCCCCCCCCCCATTTTCAGATTAAAACATCCCGAATGTGACCTGAGCTGGAAACGATTTGTTCACCCGGCAGCGCGGGGCCGCCACTCCTGCCAAAATACAAAGGGGGTGTGCTGAGGGATGCTGGTGTTTGTGGTGGGTGGCAGTAGATGATGACTCCTGTGAAAAGATATGGCGAGTAGTATCCATAGTTCCTCTGACCACAGGATTTGGTTGTATAGTAATATGGTCCGGTTTTGTGTTTGAAGATGTAATCTCATTGATTTCCATTCAGCAAGCAGGATGGGAGGGGAGGATGCTCCCCTGGGCTACTACATCCAAACCTTATCAGGCACAGGCAGATTCTCATATAAACACTGATTAAAAGGCTGGAAATGACAGCCTGGCTAAAAGACACTGTAAAGATCCAACAACACTGAGCCTATGAAATACTAACTCTAATGAAATTAAACTCCATTATGTATATTCTGTATATCTTTAACTACAGATATATTTTTACTCCTTTTATATGATCTTTCATTTCCCCACTTCCTATTTTTTATGTATTTATTTATTTTTTTACCATGGCTTTATGTCTAAAGGTTCAATAGAAATTCAGTTTTTTTTCTCCCTAATTATCTCTGTCATCTCTCCTGTTTATTGAATGGTGTTTAAACCTGTAAAAGAGAATGACATGTCATGTATCGCTAACAACATCAAAGCATGCAGAGCACGACTGTGCCTACCTCAGCATTGAAAAACAGATGTCGCGGATTCAGGGGGGAATTCTGAGTTGATTTCTGCACTTTTATTGAAACCAGAGACTGAAAGAAGGCGGCTGATGTCAGTATCCGGAGCCCCGCATGGAGCCCATACGGAAAGTTCTCTGATGGCATTTACAACACACAGTAACATAAGTATGAAAGTGCAGCTTCATCTGGCAGCACCTCTCCCATTTTCTTACTTAAAGATAATGACTGAATTTCATACTTGCAGGGTGAAGTAATGGAAATGACACAAGGATAGTGTTTTATAATTAACTGCTGGACATTTGTGTGATAACTGCAGTGAAAATTCCACAACAGACAGACCTAAAACATATGGGTGTTTGATAAATCCATGCTTTCATGTTGAGCACAGTAAATGTTTTTCCAGAGCAGTTTCATCAGAAGTGTGGGAAAACAAATGAAGACTTAGATGAATACTGGCAAACTGCAACAAGACCATTTTCTGTGTCAACACCGTGCTGCCACATACAGGTTTTCCCTTCGGTATCCGTAGCTACATGGACAAATGTGGAAACATCTAAATAAATCTGTTAAAGCTCATTTAAATGACTCTTTGGGGATGCCTTAATGTCAGAGGGAAGCTTAGTAATCGTGCTAGGGGAAGTTGGCCTGGTACATAACTGCCCTTTACCCTGCAGGGCACTCAGCGACTGTCTTATCAGATACAAAACAAAACTAGAGGAATAACCAGGTTAAGAGCTTTCAGCTAAAGAGATGGAAATTATATAATTACGTTCATCTGTTGTTCATTTGATGTACCCGTCCTCGTGTAGCCACTTGGGCTCTGTGGGGTGTTCTGAGTGAAGTTTGCAAACACTGACGAGAGAGAAAAAGCTGCAACCAACTGTGGCTGCTTCACTCAGTGTGGGCTGAAGTTTTGTGGAACTCAAAGTTTTCTGTTTGGCTTTGAATGACCAACTTTTACAGAGTTAACAGCTGATATCAGCAGCTTTAGAATTAAAATGACTTCAGAAGGTCTTTGTAGTTGCTTTGACACTGACGCAGAACACCGTTTCCCCCTGAGGCCAAAGTCTTTGGGGAGACAGTGTTACAATAAAAATGATTTTTCACAGTGGCTTTTGACATGTTTATGCATCTGCTATTGTCATATAAAACAATTATCAGCTGGTTTTACCAAGAAGTCCTCAATTGGAATCACTGCATGACATCTTTTCTTGCTGTGGTTTTCAAGTGATACTCAATTTAAGCCCCAGCTGCAAAATGAAAGGGTTTGTAATTTTGGACTCAAGCTTTCTGTTCTCTGTGGATGTTTTTCTGAATAAATAGTGAAGCAGTGACGCTTTTCTCATCACCTCCCATAGTCACATGGGCAGTTTCCCCCATTTTCCCGCAGCTCATCTGAATCCAGACTGCAAGCTCCTGAAATATTTGATAACTATAGATATGAGGCTGCTGATTCCAGGAGGTCAAACATTAATCGCGTTTCCCCGGTGCTACTGCTCGCCATTCTACTACTTTAATTGTACCAATAATGGACCATCATTCATCATCAATACTAAAAAAGGGCCCATACAGAGAAATGAATAAAGAAATAAGTACGGAAAAAGAAACAAAGTGAAAGCTGAGAGATGGCCTTGACCATTCATGTGCCTCAGTTTTTCTTTTTAAAGCAGATATTAATATTGAGGAGAAGGACTTTTCTAACAGACATTCTAATTGACATGAGCAAAATAAAAAAAAAGTTTTTATGAGCCAAAGTAAGGACTAGAAAAAGAATGAATTCCTTGTGGAGGGCCATACAGTATATGAATCTGCTTTGTTTGTGCCTGTCCTCTTTCCTCAGGCTATGCACAGAGAGCAGAGCAGTTGCAGATGGCTTGTTTCAGGAAACCACGCATTCAAAAGGGATCCCTCTCTGCTGTGCATTTAGTATACAAACTACAAAGGCAGGCTGCGGTCAGTACACCCTTGTGAAATGGGCTAAAATAGTGTCAGCAGGATGTCCAACAGACGGCAAGCAAGCGATGGAGAGAGCAGAAACCTCCAAGAGAAGGAAAGAGGAGCACGCTTTCCCCCCACAGTTGTTTGAACTTCTGTTATAATAATAAAGTATGATCTGAAAAACCATTCCACTAATCATCTAATCAATTGAAATTACTGAAAAACTGCTCACTAAGCAATTAAGTGAAAAAAAAATCTGGCTTTGAGGTTTGCTTTTGCATTGTATCGTCCACTGCACACGTGCATTTGTGTTTCTAACACTGGCCCATGCTTTCCCGCTCAGGTCACAGATTTTACTTTGGGATGATGCCACATGTGCTTTTCAAAGCTCTGAAAAAGTTTTTCCAATTCTAATAAACAACGGCTGATAAAATAGCAACCCAAATATATAAAATAGAGTGGAAAAACCTGAAACACTATTCTTATTCTAATAACAGCTGAACAGCCTTTTGGTTTGGGACAGAGGCAGGCAAAGCATCTCCATCTTTCAGTTCCCAAAGTTGTTCTCTTGTGGACTGACTCCTGTCAACACCGAGTGTATGGCTTAATGTAAGTCTTATGCTCTGAAATGGCTTACCTCTCATATGGTTTCACATTAAATGGAGTGTAAATTGGTTTGCGTCCGCAGTGCTGCTCATGAATATGTTCAGATTCACTTCCCTTTGTTTGCCAAAAACCCGTCAGTGTTGCTCTTTTTCTTATTGGAAACGTTGTGAGATCCCAGCAGTGCAGTGGCTTAACTTCACCATTCCACACTGATTAAAAGCCAGCCCATACGTGACCACCATTAGCTGCTTGTGGCACGCTTCTTTGGTTTAGTCTAAACTTTCATCCCTACTCCCTGATATTTGTGAATTCCTTATGAAATTGGTTACATTTGCACTGTCTAATGTCAAAAACAGAGGCCTGCTCCGCCTACACAGGCATTAACAGAGCAGCTTTCCACCTCTCTTAACTCCATAGAATCACATGCTGCCTTTTAACTTTTAGCTTTGTCTTTGTGTCTAAAGTTGTCATACCTGTCATAATAAGACATTCTTGTACAGCCATTCAAAAATGAAGAAACAGGTGCCACAGTGAGATTGATATGAAGAATTGTTACCTCACTTTGGCTCGCTGATGTTCAAGGCCCCCGCAACAAAACATGCTATAATCTGCCTGGTTTTGGACTATGTTTACACATAATAAGAGAGTATCATAATAGAGTATATTGTTTGCGATGAGCATGACACACTTTCAGAATGTCTCAATTTACTCAGCAACAAAAACAAGAGGTATTTTACAACGAGATCGACTAGAATTAAAAGTCACCCATGAGGCTCGAATAAGATGACAACTAGTTTCAAACTAATGTGTGATGATGTGACCTCAGCTATGAGACGCCAACGCTTAAATAGGATTGAAATTGAACCCCAGGGTGATCCAGGTAGGAGTAAATGCAAAAAACATGACAAAGAAGAGAGAGAGAGCAGAGCAAGTGTGGGCAGTCCTGATCTCTTTGGATCGATTACCTTCCCCTGTGTATCTGGAGGCAAGTGCAATAAGAAGCAATGAAGTATGAAACTTCTGTGATTTCATTTGCAGATTTTGGATGTTTCACTTGAACTGGATGGAGAGCCAAGCTGTCATAGCATGTCCATCTGACATATTTTTTATTCAGCTGCAGTGCAGTGCTTTTTAAAAGGGCTATTGACCGCAGAATAGCATCGTAAAAATCCAAAGGCTTGAAAGTAGAAATCTGTGGAGTTTGTAGTGTACCAATAACTTCTCAAATCTCCATCACAACCTCACAGCAGAGCACCCCTGTCTGTCGTGCACAATTTCCTCCATAGACTGATGCTCTTACCTTTGTATCTGTCTGGAATGGCTGTTTCCTTAGGATTTAATCTAAAGGAATCCTAGATATCTGAAATGGGATATTACCTGTACCTCTGAAGTCTTAAACAGAAAGATACACAAAAAAAGCACAGTATAGATTAAGACCAATTTTTTTTACAACAGTTTTTTCAGCACAGATCTTCATTTGTCAAAACGGCACGGCCAGGTGTCGAACAATTGCGGCAAAGAGTCAAAATTAAAGTGATCGTCCGTGCTCGTACAACAACATATACAGACGTTTGTGTTAGAGCTGCAGGTTTTGGACTTTTAATGACATTACAGCAAAGCCCAGATCTAATCCACCACCCTCTGGCCACAGAGATTTTGTTTTTTTCTATAGTTTTGATCCCAGATATAATCAAAATCAGCCTGCTATGACTGCTCTAATTTAATTTTAAAGATGGCCGGCTTTTGTGTGTATCCCATGAATATTCTGCTTTATATCCTGTTTGAAAAAAACAAAACAAAAATACATGAAATCATTACAGAGGTGACTCACAGCTTCTGCATATGGAGCCAATAAGAGCAGCCAAGACCAAGCTAACAACAACAAATTGGTTGTTCCTTCTTTCTCTTAGATTGAATGTTACAGTTTGCACTTGAAAAGCTGCACTGCTGGTTGGTTGTTTATACCAAATTTGCCTTTGTACATTTTGTTTACCATTTTTTATGCTTCATAATTACAGTGTAGCATACATCATATTGGAAATTAAAAGTTATTAAAAGTTTTAGAACAAGGTTTTTGTGGTTCTACTGTATTGTGACTGTATTGTGAGAAATATTTTTAACTACTTTCTTTGACTTGGATTTCATATCTTAACTCCACCAGTTCTTTTTTTTTTTTTGCAAATAAAATACTACATTTCATTAGAGTGCACTGAAACGCTTTCAAATGTATAAGTTATAATGTACCTAAATTCATATTTTGTATGTTGTACAACATAAAGACTAAGTTTTGCTTCCATTTAATAAGCATTATAAATCTTTTGTTTGCAGCATGATGTAATGCAAGTGAGACATTTCTGTGTGTGTGTGTGTGTGTGTGTGTGTGTGTGTGTGTGTGTGTGTGTGTGTGTGTGTGCGTGCACCTATTT
>VUQG01022489.1:23307-35266 GCA_015106755.1 Etia nguti | reverse complement strand
ACCAAGTGTATTTACAGGCAGTGCGAGGATTGTGCTATTTACAAAACGTGAGGGGCTGGGTTCCAGGGAAACAGGGAAATCACACACACATCCACTCCGACCTCTCTCCACACTCTACACGGGGAAACACGGGGACGGGTCCGGGGAATCTAGAGACACAGAAACACACGTTAACGTCTGATAAGTCGGCACGGGAAATATCGGCTAGACTGGTACTAACGAGGGTCTTCACAACAATCCAGCGTCGAACAGCTGACCTCCTCCCTCTTAAATACCAGCTGGTCTGATGAGGCCCAGGTGTTCCCAATCCAGGAAGGCGTGGGCCGAGGGCGTGAACCCACCATGAGTTCCGCACCCGGCAAAACAGGAGAGGGAGAGAGAGAGAGAGAAAAAGAGAGCCAGGAGCAGGGATATAATGATCAGCGCCTTGCTGCCCCAGCAGGTCGTGACAAATATAGTTCCTGTGACTGTAATTCTGTATTTCCTGGATATAAGAGTACTTTTAATTTCCTAAGCTTTACAGTATAAATTCCCATTTTGCAGAAACTAGTCAGCATGTTGAAAGGTTTATAAAAAAATCTAATCTGGGCAAGAATGGATCTTGTGAAAAACTACAAAAACCTTTGAGAGCTGTGATAATACACAAGCCAGGAACTCGATAGTAGTGCAGTATATCTCACATGCAGTACTATCGTGGGCTTGACTCAGTGTCTTGATATGTGCAGATCTGCTGTGTCGTCTGATTGGTAGTTCTTGTTGCACTTTATGACTTATATAAATTAACTGTTTGCTAGTATTTTTAACCTTATAGTATAAACACTAAGGTGTTAAAGTAACATTGAGAAAAAACACCGAAATGTTACTATGTGACAGTTCGTGTCTCACTCTGATGACATGCACTTTTTAGAGGATGCTGACTTCCTTTCAGGACTTCAGTCTCTACTTTTCCATTTAAATGACTTTATAACTAGGTTTATCCGGACAGGTAAGGGTTACCTTTATTATTTCTGCGAGTTAAAGACATTTTTTTTTTTTTTAATCATAGCCAAACTGTCAAGAGAAGAATCAACAAAACACCTTACATAATGACGTGCTTTTTTTGTTGGCTGACTACAAGCAATTTAGAGGAGAATAGCGGGCTTTTGAAAGTGAACATTACCAAGTATCACCTCCTTTTCAAAGTCACTCACTTTTAATTTTGTTTCTATGGCAATGGCGCTACCACATAGATTTCAATCATGTCATCATGCATTTCATGCGCTGTCGTGTGTGACAACAAACAGTCAGCAGAGTCTGCGCTGACCTTCAAAACAAAGCAATTTTTCAGAACCCTTCAGTGACATTTGTGAAAGAGAGTACTTTTCAATGTGTAGCATCTTGAAAGCCAGACAACTGAAGTCACACTTCAGCACTAAGGTCTCATTTAAACAAGAAAACAAGCCAGATAACACACCAATGCACTGTTTGGCTCAGTCATTTTACAGATGAGGAATGAAGTAGTGCAGATCTCTAAAAATCTCAGTTATCTCAAAGAAAAGGTTTTAGTTCAGTGAACACAATGCAAGCCTCCGTCTGTCTTTTGCAGGACTTCTGCGGACATGCCGGATGTCTTATCGAGACGGAAACTAAAGCCTTCAGATCAAGACCTGCCATGAGGTCATCACGCAGCAAGACTGAGCGCTCCATGTGAAGGAAGCCGGATGCAGAAGGTTGCAACTTCTGCAGAAGTTTAATTTTTCTGCATTGATCTTCCTTCACACTTAGCACAAAAAAAGTACTACTGTGAATCTTTATAAATCTAGTTTTCCTGTTCATTTGTGATATCAGCTCGTCATGTTAGCTGAGATCACCTCATTATATATATAAAAAACCAAGCATGTCATCTAATAAACATCCAGAGATTGTGATCATTAGTGGAGTTTTTTTTTTCTTTTTTACATCCTGACACTGAGTGAAGCAAATTAGGCCCAATAGTCCAACTCCTGTGCAGCTCCTCTAATCATAGTACAATGCTTTATGCCACCAATTATGAAGTTATGACAGTCATTAAGTAATGATGGGATTTGGATATTATTCAATTCCCCTGCCTGTATTTTCCATGAGTAACACATACATGAATGCACATACACACATGTGGCAACATCCATGGCGTGCACACAGTGACCTGCGACCACCCCCCCCCACCCCCCACCCCCCCAACTGAAACATAATACATTGATATTCAGGACAGCACCGGCAGAAAACGCGACAAAAAAGTGTAACGTGCTGTGAGGCTGAATAATGCTGAGCTGTGTTCATGAGCTGTGCACAACAGGAGCCCCGAGGAGTCTACGGTGCAGCTTGATTGTCAAGTCTCAAATCACAACACCACAATCCCTCTGTGTCTGGGAGTTAGACAGTGGAGGAGCACGTAATGAACTGCATACACAAATGTAGTCTGTATTTTACAAGATAAGTAAATAACCTGGGTGGCAACGAGAAGGTTTAAACCATTTTACAACATTTAAAGGACTGTTCTGTTACTAACACACTTTTGCTGTATAGATTCAGTAGCTGCAAATTAGCTGACTTACTGCAAAGGTCGTGACCCTTTTGAGTTCTGATGACTCATCTTTTAACACAGCAAGCCAAAAGTTGGTCTAATAATGGCTATCCTCGATTTATTACCAGTTAATTGAGCTGATAGCCAACAATGTAGACGCTGGATCATTATCATCATCATCATGAGCTACATGATCATCATCAAAAGCTGGGGCAGCCCCACTCCAATGGCAGGTTGGGTTTGTCAGGACAAATGTGTAAATGGGCGGTAGACCCAATTATTTACTATCTACCATACTGTATTATTATTATATGTCTCAGACTGCTTTTTGTGTTGTTTTTTTGTTGTTTTGTGTTTTTTTGTGTGTGGGTTTTTTTTGTTGTTGTTGTGTTTGTTTGTTTTTTGTATCAAAAAATCCAAATAAAGAGATATTTAATAATAAAAGCTTGGTAATATAATGACCAGAATTTTTAATATTTATATTAAAATAAAATATAAAATAATAAATAGCTAAATAAATAACCAGATATAACATTTTTTCTCTTGAATTATGACACAAAATAAAAGCTAAAAAGGAATGAATAAATAAATATTTGAATAGAAAATATTCATATAAATTATAATATACAAAAATAAATAGCCACATAAAGAAATATAATATTTTTGTCTATTAAATTAGAATATAAAATAATAGATAAACATATAAATAAAGATTTGAATAGAGAAATATTCATATTGAATTATAACAAACTAATAAATAGCTACATAAAATAATACAAAATGAACAAATATAATATTTTTTCTGTTTTTCTATTAAATTATAATATTAAATAAATAAATATTTTAATAGAAAAATATCCATATTGATTTATAATATACAATAATAAACAGCATAAATAAATAACAATTTTAGATAAAATATTTTTATATTAGAGAGGTGTGGAATAAATTAAAATCCTCCTTTTCCTTTTTCAAGAATCAGCAACATTGCGGTGTGAGCTGAAGGCAGAGAGCAACAGCTTTCACCTTCATCACCCCCTCCTCCACTTGCACACACGCTCGCGCACACAGGGGTGGCTCGGGAACGAGCTTCGCATCCAGCGGTCCGGCGACTGAGGGAATATGCTCAGTTCAGATATGAATGAATGAAAATATGACAGCTTCACACAGACAGCCGGGGAGATGTCTGGAACACCATTTCCGGTTCGGGTTGACCTGTCAGGTGTTACGTGCTGCTCGGTCCACATCTGGAGCGGCAGCGCGCGGTGTGTCTGCGTGTCTTCTCCCAAGAAATGCCATTTCACCTAAGTGATCTTCTGCCTGTTTCCTTCTTTTTTTCCACTCTCGGATTTTATCTTGTGGGTCGCCTTGAATCGTGTGTGTGCGTGTATGTGTGTCTGTGCGTGCGTTTGTGTCTTTCCTTGAGCCAGTGATTGAAGGGCTTTCATGACTTGTGCCCTCAGGACTGTGAAGCCACGAGAACAGGATGAAAATCGTTCGTTTGGTGCTGATTCACCCTTTCAGCGTCTCAGTAATTTCACCCCTTAATTAGAAGACTGGTAACCGCGGTGAAAATCTGCTGATCAAACAATGGAAAGACCTTCAGTGCATCAACATAAAGGGTGAGTGTTTTTTCTCCCCCCCCCCTTCTTTTGTGGTTTAATTTTTGCAGAAATGCAACATCAGTAGAAGTAAATGCGCATTTAAACACCTCTCAAGCAAAACCCGTTTTATAAACGTGCCAGCTGCGATATATCACACATTTACAGACACATATTTACAAAAATATATTTTTCACACATCCCCTCGGCTTAGGTCTCCTGTCTGCTCTTGAATGGGCACATGCTGGAATGAAAGGGCTCATTTGATTGCAACTAAACACTCACAGCCTTTCCTCTAGTGGCTTGGCTGGCATGAATGAAGCAGCTGCACGGTGACTGTATACAGTTTAAGAGAAAATAAATAGGGATGCCATCTTAAAGACATGTTATTAAGTATCACTGAGGATTTTTCTTAATGGGCTCATGCTTCCCTTTTTTGTTAACAAAGCCTATTTTAGGCCATCTAGAGTGAATTGCCCGTCCATGCAGATGTTGTACAGATGCTGTTTAGATCCATTTTTTTTTTTAAATAAACAGAAGTTTAGTATATTTAGGAAGATTTCAGTGGCCAGCTGTCCTCACATGTTATGCAGGTGTCACCAATAGATGACCACTACCTTAGTGCCACTCAGTCGACTTTTTACAATCTGTTCTCATATCTGTATTCTGTAAGTGTAGCAGGGCAATGAGGTGACAGATCAAATCTCACTGATTGACAGAGCTGTTCTACATGCACACACCAGTGCCATTGTAATGACTTCAGAAAGCTTATTTTCCTTTATTTTGTGTATCTACAAAAAGATAGAAGATAGAAAGCCAGAGAGCCTGGAGGGGAAACCATGGTCATCGCTGATAGAAACACCGGCACCCCCGTACCTAAAAAGGAGCCGCAGAAGAAGAGGAAGTCTCGCCCTCATGGCCTGCCCTCTCCGGCACTCTGCTGTGCTTGTGGCCTATGTATCATGCTGGCTGGACTCAACATCACCCTGGTGGGAGCATTCGCCTTCAGCACACTGATGCCTTCTGCCAACCCCCCAATCATCATCGGACCTATCCTGCTGCTGGTGGCCTTTTCCTTTTTCGGAGCGTGTTGTGTGTGCAGTCGACTCCCGCCTCCACACAGCTCACGGAGGTCCAAGGTTGGGGGCAGAGGGGCTGGTTTGATGGGACACGGCGGGCTGGCTGGCGGGGCAGCGTTTGAAATAGAGACCAGCGAGCACACGCTGCAGGACACTACAGCCGTGCAGCTGAGCCCCACATCCTCCCCTGCATCATCCCAGGCATCCAGCTCAGAAAAGGAGGCTCCTGAAGCTGATGCAGCCCTGCCGGGACATTGCAAGCTCTTCACCATGGAGACAAATGGCCCATCTTGTGTTTCTGCCACCGCAGTCTACTCAGCCTCCGCAGCAGCAGGAGGGGAGGTGAAGCTCAACCTGCCACGTGAAGAAGTGGTCACCTAGCAGGGCAGAAACTCTTAGTCTATGCTAGCAGTGTAAATATCCTTCTGGGCAGAGGGCCTGCTGGGTGTGATTGTATTCTCTAGTTTACGTACTGCCATATTTCTGGTTGTGAAAAGGTGTCAAAAGTATGCTTTTATTTATTTATTTATTTACTTTCTTGCCGTGCCAACTGGTAAATAGCATGCAAGTATTTGTGGATCAAAGGTTTCGGAATTCAAATTCCTACCTCTCTTGTGCCGTTTTCTTACAGGTCTTTGTTTTTAACGTGGGGCATTATGAACTGATTTCATGAAGAAGTCAAAGAGTCTGAAACCTTAAACACTCGTTTTCATTCTTGCTCTGATTAATGGAAACCTCAACTCTCAGCAGTGATTTTAGAGGGCTAACTAACAAAAAAGACTAAACATCTGATTATTTATTTCTTCTGAAAACTTTCAAGATTACACGTGAAAGGTCAGTAGCTAAACTGGACGGAAATGCATTTAATGACATTTGGCATTTTGTATGCCATGCTCAGTGCTCAGCTTGTTTTGGGGGCGTAAGGTATTATAGGTCATACATGTGCCAAAGCAATATTCCCTCAAAATTCAAAGGGATTGCACCACACAATAGCCAATGCGTTTGCAGTGTATTCACGTGTAACTATATACAGTGTTCTTTGAAGTCATTATTTCTGTAGTTTGATGTAACGAACACCATCATCAATGCTGTGAATATTATGTTTCTCTCTCTTCATCTGGCGGTTTATGACATGTTAAACTTTTAATCGAAGGTGACCCCATCAGTTTAAGGTCATGCTGATCAGAGCTTTATTAGTAGTTCCTAATGCATGATCCAACCGGAGCAAGGATTTCTCTCTCCTCTTACTCAGCGTGCATTTCATTACTTTTTTAGAAGGCTATAAGAGCATCTTTTCTAAATGTGAACAAGGGAATTTCACAGGAGATGTTTACCTCCTATGGACCTAACATTGACAGCACAGGAAAGCCAAGAAGTTTAGATATTCCAATTATACAAAAATGCATCTGTTCCCCGTCACTGTGATGGCTTCGTGTCAGTTTAAATCTGCCTAGAAGACATTCAACCCATGATTTCCTTTGAAAGGAAAAGTTGCCTTAGACTGAGATATCAGGATCAAACTAATGAGGGCTATAAAAAAAAGTGCACAACAGCAGTTTTCTGCAGAAAGCCTTTGTTTGGCTCCAGATTTCTATTCAGCATTGTTAAGAAAGCCTCAGCGACTTTGTGTTTTTTTGGTGTTATAAATGCATGCAGGATGTTCTCAGAAGTCTGTATGAGGTAGCAGTTGCATACATACAGACAAACAGACACTGTTTGACATTTTTTTTAAAAAGTCCAGTTGTTTTTCCTTCAGAGCTCTGATGCCAAATTAGAGCACTGGGCTTAACTTTGCATGTTCAGAAAATGGGTTATGGAAATGCAAACACCGTGATGTGAATGATTAATATTGTCTGTGTGTTTTAAATTGTGTAGCACTTATAGAAAATGTGAAACAAAACAAAACAAAACAAAAAATATGTAAAGGATATAGAATATTTTTGTCAAGACTATAATTTAAAGGAACCTAACCCAATGTGATTTCTTCAAAAGGCATAAATAAAAAGGCTCTTTCTGTAAAACATGAGCTTGCTGATTTTGCATGTGTGGCACATTGCCTACCAAAATAATTGCTGGATTGCATTCAGTGTCATCATGGAGCAAGATTATATTAAAAAAAATGTTTTAAGGGATTTATCACAGAGTAAAAGTTCAAGAAGGAACTGTTATCTTATGAGATAACAGTTGATTCTTGTGCCGTGACGCCTCTTATCTGTCCCAAGAGGGAGCCCATAAAGAGAAAATCGTAGGAAAACAAGAAGACATAAAGTAAAAATGATGTCCTGATAATCTGGGGAAAAAAAGGGGGTTCAAAAATACTTTTAATGTTGATATTTCTTGTGCATTCTTCCTCCAGTAAAAATGACCTGTACAGTTAATATACTAATTATATCAATTTTTTAAAGTTTATTGCACATTAGAAAATAGAGGTGAGTGTCCACCCCAGTTTCTTTGCTTGTTTTGTTTTTCCCAGCAGCAGTGCAAAGCCTGAAGACATCCAAATTAAACCAATATAGAACAGAGGGTCAAATCTGCAAGCTTTTGCCTTATTTACCATTTTTGTGGTTAAAATTCTGTCAGTTGACTAATTCATTAAATTACTGAGTTTTTCAGTCAGGCAGCCTGGCTGAAAATCTGCTGTGAAGAACTAGAAATGTTGCATCTACCCGAACACATTACATCAAGATGGCCTTGAGTGAACAACTCCATATGAGGTCCATCTGGCTCTTCTGCGAAGTGTTTGAGTATGAGTTCAATGCTGCTACCACTGGAGGTCGCTAGAGCCACATGCATGCGTTTCAGTGAGGTTACATAAAAGTGGCTGTCATTTTACAACATGCCAAGAGATGTCAGTCGCTCATAACAAGCCTCTCCTGTGGAAATCACACAACCAGTCTTAGAGTGGCTTATATTTAAGTGAATTTGAATCCACATAAAAATTACTGGCATGCAAAGATCAGTAGAAATAAATGTTTTCAAATGTGAAAGAGGAAGCTGTCACAAGTGTCTGCAGTCTCCATCATATTCCTAGAAAGAGTGTGAAAACGTGACAAGAAACTGTTTTTGCCAATCTCACCTGATAATGACCTCTAATCAGGGTAGCAGACCATCGTGAGGACCCCCCCACATGAGGGTGATTAAGCTGTTTTGTACACACAGGATGATCAAGGCACAAATTTGGGGGTGCTCTACTTTCCGTGGAAGCTCATAGATGACAAAATGGACCCAGGATGTTTTCCTCAGACTCCAAAAGCTACCGACTCAGTACCTCTGCTAAATTCCTGATACAGTGAGTCTTGGGTTGGCAGCACCACTAATGAAACCCTAAAGGGATTTTGAGGCATTACTATATCGCGACAATATAAAAATCCTTTTATACTGCAGTTCGAATGATGCTTGATGCACTGACACATACGTTTACAGTGACAGTGAGGTAAAGTGCTGGAAATAGTTTGAAGCAGCAGATGGTCAGTTGAAGCTGGTCACAGTTACTGGATGAACCAGACGAGGACGTCGGCCAAGACGCCGTGTCAGTCATGCATGGACTGGGTATAATGGGATTCTGTGATTAAACCTGCAGCAGAACAGTTGGTATATTGGAAAAACATGAAAACCACTCCAGGTTTATGTTGTCCCAAACATTTCCCTTGGGCCTCTGTCAAACATGTTCCCAGCATCTTCTGCTTCTTGGCCTGGAGTGAAGAGGCTTGTATAACACATTCAACTTTTAGCCACCTGAAGGCTGGAAGATTTACCACCTTTTGAAGGTGAATGGGTTTGTGGCAAAGCTGCAGGCTGAGCAGGAATATTCACATTTTTATGTCCTGTGGGGGCAAAGTTCAGGAATGGGATGGTCATGGTAAACTGCACTAGTTCAGCATACATGCCATGAAAGAACCAAATGGATATCGCCCTTTGACCCTTGAACTCACCACATAGACTGCTTTTAAAGTCATTTTTATAGTGATTAAAGCTCTGATTTCCTCAACATAGTCAATGCCCACTGTAATTTATAGGCTATAAAAAGCGGATCACTTTCGTTTGGCGTTTTCATCACCAGCCAAATAGTGTTTTTACAGCTCCACAGTACGAGAAGGCAGTCTTCCTTATTGCTGGAATCAAGATATAACTCTTGGATAGATTTTGCATGACTGCTTCGTGCCAGATTAGGGGTAATGATAAACGCCCTTAGCTGACACACTGGCTCAGCCTGTGACCTGGATTTCTTTTTTTTTTTCAATCACCCTGCGTGTGTACCCTGTGACTGCTGATTTTTGCTATATCAGAATAAAGCAGTATGTCTAAAGTCTGTCAGAAAGCTGAAGTGAAAGAACATTCAAAGAAGCAGAGGCCCTTGGTAAACAAGTGGTAGTAAATGTTGACACATTGTGAAACATTGCTTTGTTTGCACGTTACATCCACTGTGATAAACTGTGAGAACACGTCCACTGCCAGCTGCTTTCTTTTAGCACCGCTGTGTGTTGGTATGTCAGATATTAAGAGTGCACAGTTAAAAGATTGTAACTGTTTCCCCCCACAAACATCAACCTGACCAATATTGATTGTTAGTGATGCTAAGATGAGGCAGGACTGCTGAGCATACACAGCTGACCTCAGACGAAGCCTTCCTTTTCTTCCTCATCATGACAAGATGCAGCACAGCGACAAAACAGCTTTTGCACACACTCGTGCTCACACCTGCAAAACACAAGCGTCCCATCCGCTCCAAACCGGAGCGTGGCGGATCCTGACGCACTGCTCGTGTGCTCCCGCGTGGATGTGCTTTTGCATGGGAAGGCTCTCAGTTGAATGAGTCGGCAGAGGAGAGGGAAAGGAGGGTGTAATCAAGCTGAAAAGATTAGGGGAAGACGAGCTGCTGAGGATCTATGCGAACAGACATCGGTTATATAACCCTAACCCAGTTCGCTCCGCTTCCAAAAGACAGACAGGGAGGGAGGAGAAGGAGGATGGAGGAGCTGGGTGAATCCTTGTGTTTAGACTAAAATGCACCAGGAGGGTGGTTATTTTCATAAGGGGGAAAATGGCTGCTGAATTCTTTTTATTCTCCATGTCAATAATGATATCACAGACTGCTTTTTCAGAATATAAAGCAATCAGGTTTAATGCAGGAGAAAATGATGATTTTTGCTGCTGTGTGGCCACCTTCAAAGGTTCAGTTAGTCCTTCGATGCACTTGTGAAAATACTTCAGCCCTTGTGCAACCTTGCAAGTGAAGTGTTTACTGAAGATTGTCCACTGAGTACCTTTCAACATGTGCTTTAACGTGAAAACATATCAAAGTTGACTTTATCCTTGGTGCTGACAGGATAAGGTTGTTTTGGTTCTCCATGTGCAATGTATGGGCGGGCCTCGTGACTGCCTAGCTGTTTGAGTTGGTCTCTAACGGGAACAATCCGAGGGCGACATGGAGAAGAAAGCGTCTCACAGATCACGGGACAAAGATACAGCAGATTTTCATCAAAACTGACGAGGGTCCTAATAGTAATGCCGCAGTGTTCTGCATATCAATGACCCTGACAATGGCTCCCTTGCTGTTCTTAACTCCTCCATTCACCCCCAGTAAATGGCAGCATATTCAAGTGGCCCGGGCTGTTACGTAACCTGGCTTTTCACAAATCTACGTGGGCCCTGGCAAAAAGGAAACGTACACAGTAGTAGGAGCACAGCGCAGTACTGGGAAGAAGAAACAAAACAAAGCACAGGAACTCTAGTGACGAGCAGAATGCGCGTGAAAAGCATCAGCGCAGAAGCTGTCAAATCAATTACTCTTTCCTATATCCAGCCATTAACAAAACCAATCAATGCTGCTTTCACTTGCTTCAGTAATGCTTGGCTGCTATGCACACAGCGTGGACAGTTTCTCTTTACCTCCGGTATGGGTCTTTGACCTGTTCTGTGAATGTTATCCTGTTGCATGCGATTGACTGTTTAACCAAGCAGATCAATAGACAAACTGAAAATAGAACAGTGCTGTGTGTCTCTGTGTGTATACTAATATTTAAGGCCAGTTACTCTGCAAATATTCAACTCATGGGTCATGCAAGTCAAAATAACACACTGTGGGGATATTCACGTGGTTTCTTAGAGCTCTGTGAGCCCTGCACCCCTGGTGTCTCGTGAGAATACAGTCAGTGTTTAAGGATTATGTTTAATGAGATGGCTAACATGCTCTGGTTACAGAACCGAATGGGCCAAGTGAATACTGTATTGGGATGTCCTGGGGTGCAAAATAAATGGCTGGTAAACAACATGTGGTACCGCTTGTTTCCAGCAGAGGCCCCTCTTTTTTAAAGAAATGCAGACGTTGAATGAAAAACACCTCTCTCCACAGCAGACTGCTTCAGACCGGTTTCTGTGCTCTACATTTGAGGGTCACTGTCAAACTCCGGAAATCAACATTAGACTGATGTCAGCTTCTTTTTTCAGTGTTTGCCACATCTAATTGTTTTATACGCAGCAGTTAAGGTTGCATAAAAGAGAACTGCTCTCATGGGTTTCTGCAGTACAGGCAATCTTCTGGTCTTAGGGTCAGTGCAAATTGCTACTTGTACATTGATCGCAGCATGTTGTTAGGTTTTTTTGTGGCTTTGTAATGCTTTGCTAATGAGGGTCATTTCACCGGAGAAAGGATGAGAGGTATTTTTCGGATTACCTGTGCAATGTCTACTGTGCCACTTAATTATATATTGCATGAAATAATGATGACATGATTCGTG
>VUQG01022489.1:0-23287 GCA_015106755.1 Etia nguti | reverse complement strand
GATGACATGATTCGTGAGAAGACACATTTGGGGGGGGGATCATCCTTGTTTCAATTAGAGTCATGTTTTGGGTATCATATATTCTCTTGGTCATCTTTAAATAAATACTGACAGGCTGATCTTTGGAGCACATGGCACAGTACTGACCAACAACAACCACCTCAGCGAGTCAGAGGCACTTTCCTGCAGGAACAAAAGTAGCTTGATTTAGTAGCTTGCTGGTATGTGTAGACACTGGCCACCTGTGGAGGAGTTGAAGCCATTCTCAGTGAGCGTCCAGCAGGCTGGTTTTTCTCGCAGAGAATCCGTTTGCCATGGCAGCGGCTATCGGCACACACGGCGCTGTGGGGGTGGCCGATCTGTGTCAGCACTCATTACCATCTACCGCCTTAGTGGAAGCCTCTTCCAGGATTCCTTTAGAAAGAAATAAAAGAGAGATGCTTTACACTTTAATGACTTTCCCACAGTGGCTCTCCAAAACAACAGCTTCCCTTAAATTGCTGGGCACTGGCTGGAGGAGAGTCTCCACTGCTCAACAGAGGAAAGAAAATACTGAGTCCACTGTCTGTCCACTCTGCAAGGCCAGCCAAAAGGAGGGAATAATCAGATCTTTATGTGGTATGAGGCCTACAGCGGACAGCCTCGGTATTGTCCCCACTGCCCTCCCTCCATTCGATTGTTCCTCTGGATCCTTCACAAGATCTTGAGATACCCTCACAACCCAGACTTGGTATTGTGAATCTACTTGTTCCAACCAAGCAGCCAGTGGTCATCCACTTTAAAGCAAATATTTGAGGCATCAGTATGTTCTCAGATTTAATTTAATTACAGTCTTTACCAGGTACTTGCTCTCATATGGATCTTTACTTGGCAAGTTTTTAAAAGTAAATATGATATAAGTGGCTTCCTTTGCTCACACGACCACTCTGTCCTTCCAAAAAAGATTTTTGGTAAATGCTGTTCTGTTTTATTGGAACTGACTGTTGACAAAACAACTGATTACCAAGAGCGTGATACTGTCGGTATAACACTGCGAACAGACTATAAATATTGACTTTAAATGGGAATGGGAAAGTAATGTCAACCATAGTTGCTTCAACAGAATTCATATGTCAGCTTCACAAGATCACAGTTGTTTTCAAAGCCAGTTATGTAACCACTGAGATGTATGAAGTTATGCAGTCTTGGTTCATTTCTCCAGGGACTTAATGAAATAGCTTAAACAGGTATTTTTAAACTATTAAAACACGAGTCTGTTGACAGTGATTATGCTGATCTCGTCACATATTTCCCATAATTATGCAAAACCGTTCTGAGACTCCGAAAACACCAATATATTAGTAAGAATAGTGCATGCCCAGTTGCTACAGTGTTGAGAAAAGATGTGGTTCATATGGTAACTAAGTGGCTGATAGAAATGTATATTAAATTTTTTGTCGATAAAAATTAGATGTTTTTGCTCTGAAATTAAAACTTTACGAGATATAATGTGTTAAAAACAGGCCATGTTAACCCATTGTTAGGTGGTTGCCAAGCAATGTGATGCAATCATTATGTGTCATGCACAATTCAGCATTTGCTGATATTAATGAAATGCTACTTTCATGAAATAAAACACAATATGATGCTTTGATAAGGTGATACAAGTGGATAAATGCAAAGAATGTGTCTTTTTAGCTCACTGCTAGGTAGTTGCATAACATCCCAATATCTGATATAGATAAGAAGCCTGCAGAGGCCTAAGATGTAGCTAAGATTCCAACTTTGGGAGCTCAACTCTTTATCGTTATTATTATTATTATTGTAAAATAATTCAGTAAGATCAGTCACTGGTTGATTAAAAGAGAGGAAGTGGTTGGAGAAAGAGAGGCTTTTCCGGTTTGATCGTTCCTATGGTTACACTGTTGATGATTCAGCATCAAAATCCATACAGTCATTTTTGCGTCGTCATAACTGACGCATGGGCCAAAGTTTAACAAGTTAACGATGCTAATTTTAGGCATGACTTTGAGTGGATAGTTCTGTCTTTCAGTTGTGTGTCCTATCTAAAGCATGTCAGCAAACAAGGCCCTGTTAAAGTGGATTACAGCCAGTGATGGCATGTGTAATAAAACATAATCTCCCCACCTCCCCTCCCCCCCATAGTTGTAAATCCTTGGTCAGCTTGTGGTGTGTATCTGTGTGCAGTATAATCTATTGCATATGTGCTTTCTGCAAGTTTTCTTTTAAAACAAGGGGAGTCACAGAACATGCAGGGCACTGTTCAGTGAAACAACATACAGCTACAAAGTAACCTTATATCTGCCACATCATTAAGTAAGCTGCTGGTGAGTCACCTTTAAATCTGTCATCCAAAACAACCTATGATGGACACCTGACGTGTCCAGGACATTGCAGGACAAGACATCTAACGCATACTGAAAAGAAGCCCAGCCCCGGCCTTGACCCTGGAGACAAAAAGAAATAAGACAGAATGAGGAACTACTTATTCTTTTTTAAATTCTTGATTTTTCTCTTGGCTTTGTTTACATCAGTTTAGCGTTTTAAGTGCTTTTTTAAATTGCGGAAAAGAACTAATGACTATATTCAACTAAATTATTAATTAATACATTTCACTGTTTTAAATGACCATATTGTTAGGGTGGTCTACAGTTTAGCCCAAATTTAACAGCCAAATGCAGACTGACCAGGAAGGTAGGATTAGATCAGTTAATTTTAAAATGGAAAAAGATGCTTTTGCCCGCAAAAGCAAAGGCTTAAAGACTGAGTCAGAAAGTCTAAACAGAGATAAACAACAACATGCTGAGAACGGATCAAGTTCAAGTTCAAACGTGGGAAAGCAGCTGGTACATTAATGGACTGATGCGATAATGAGAAGCAGGTGTGGATTATAAGAAAACTGGAACAGGTGATGAGATAAATGTGTCAGGTGACCATGCACCTGGTGGATAGGTGCTCAATGGCAGTGACTATGAAAGACCTTACAGCAGATATTTTGAGGTCTTCTATCAAGGGAAGCACAGATGTAACTAATCACGTTAAAAATGACTGTTCAATTCAGGTAATTCAATGAAGCCTTGTCATTGAGCCACTGTGAACAACACAGAAACACGGATGCTGCTCACCCGAATAAAATAGCGATTATTTACACCTGTTTGTCCTGTTTAAACAATTCAAAAGATCTGCTCTAAAAGGGTCTTTTGGCAGACTAAAGGCTGTTACACATTGAACAATTTGTGAGTAAAATAACATGAAATTAAGAATTTTCTGGATGCGAACGTAACGTGTAAAGTATATTCACACTGAATGTGTTGCGTTTACGCAGAAAATTCATCCTTAAAAAATGGACTGTGGAAAAACATGAAGTCGACATTAAGCCACGAGGTGCTGGTCGCGATGTTTCTAAACAAGAAAAGGAAGATATGAATATTCTGGGTTCGGCAAGTTGAAGCTGTATCACGACCACTTTTGTACATATTGAGGTCAGTGGGACAGTTTGAGCTCTTTTTGTCAGAGTTGGGACATCCGAGGAGGCAGAGAAATCATTTAAGAGAGCCAACTGACCTGGAGCAGTGTCTAGCTGTCTGAGGTTAAATAAGATTATTTTTATTATTTCCATATCGTATGTACAATTCCAGTGTGCGTTTTGAGTTATTAGTGCACTTGTTGCCAAATGCAGTCATCTGATTGGTCAGCTCTCTTTATTCAGATGCGAAAATCGAGTTTGGTTCAAAAAAAATACATTCGTCCAGTGAAATTACGTGGCCACTGTGAACAGCTGCATTAAAAATTGGCAAATCTGAAAAACATTTTTAACGCACGAAATATTTGCACTGATTAAACATGTTCTATAAAAGCCCTGAGACAGAAATCATTACAGAACAATAATCACCAGTATCTTAGCAAATACAACATGTTTATTTCGTAGATTATCATCCCTATTTGAGTTTAAATGGATGATAAAGAAGAATATAAATTACTCTGAGACTTACAAGTTGCTAGACAACAAGAATACAGGGGTCATAAATTGTAACCTGAAATTGTTGGTCCAATCTGGTGCAACTTGCCTGTTTCATTAAGCCACACATGCTAGGATTTGGTGTCCTCTCTTTATCATCAAGGTTTTCCTCAGTAATGTGCTAAAGAACTCACAAAAACTCCTCTACACACATGTTGGCTAAGATAACTAGTAAATGGAAACTTATCTTTTAGAAGAAAAATAACACAGGCATTGTTTACTTGCTAATACTGCAAAGTTGCTGGCCTTTCAGCTTACCCAGATCCAGACCTTGTCAACAGTACTCAGACACACCTTAAAAACGATACAAGCTTCAGATTTCAGAGGAAATGGAGTTAAGCTTGCTTTCACAGACAAAAGGCAACTGCGGCAAAAAGATGGCAGTAATTTAAAGAATGGATGCAAAACAATGAGAAGCTTAATGACAATTCTGTTGGACATACAAGGAAAGAGATTGCTTTAACTAGAGTTCTTTTAATTGATAACTATTTTTAGTTTTCTTTGGACAAGCACTGCCTGCACTGATTGCCCTCACAGAATGCTACTGGTTTATGAGTACAATACCTGCTCAAGATAATAGCATTGTCACCGTAAGCATGTTAGTAGCTAAAATCATTGGCTTCCAAAATTCTCAGTTACAAAATGTTTTTTATTCTAATATTTTAAGTTTTGTATCCAGACGCAATTAGAGAGCGACTGCTTTGCTAATGTTTTGGTCACACTAGTTGTTTTGTTAGTGCAGAGTTATGAATCTTAAAAGCAAGCACAAATTGGAACAATCTTTTTTTTTTTTTTTTGCATAGATTTTAATACCACGATCACAATGGAGCACAAATAACATGAAGTAGAAGGAGAAATGACCTTGATAGTTAATATGTTCAAATCTGAACAGCAGGCAGTAAAATCAATGCTGTCCCTGTTCAAATTTGCTTTCAGTGCAAGATAGTGGTAGATAGTCACGTAAAACCAAACAAAGCAACTTCTCTCTCTCTTCTGATTACCTGTGGTTCACGTGCAGGTGTATAAAATGAGGGAATGAAGGGAAGAAGAAATCCCATGAAATTAGAAACCAGTCACTATAAGGTGCCCAAACAATGACCCAAAAAAACTACTGTCATCAGAGTTCAAACCCAGCACTTCGCTTTTTTCTGACTTCATGAATTTATGTTCCTTGATGCCTCACATTTAATTTTGTGTCTGTATCTCATATCCTCATAGCACTTTATTTTCATTGATTTATTCTGGTTGCACATTGTGTAAGGAAACAACATTTTGATCTTGCATTTGCCCAATACATATTTCAGAAATGTAAAAAAAAAAGAGTTGTCTTGTAAATAATGCGGCTTGTGGTTTTCCATGTGTGAATGAAACCAGTGCAGACCTCAAGTGCTTACAGCTTCACAAGAGCAATAAAAGGTTGTCATATTTTCTGCTTCACAGTGGAAATAAACTAAAAAGAACAGTCAGGTGACGCAGGGAAGCAGCTGTTTCCTTCATTTGCCCTGACTCATGGCATCATCACAGCTGACTCATGAATTCAGGCTGCTTTCATCATGTGCACATACTGCTTATTTAGAAGTCTGACACTGTTAGGACAATGGAGGTGGTGGACTTTTGCCTCACAAGTTTGTACTGTTAAAAATATATCAGCATGAGAAAGCCAGCTTCAAATGAGAGAATGACCTGGTAGACTATACCTTATGTCTTACAGAATAGGCATTCAAATGTTATTGTTAGCTAGGACTGATTTAGAGCAGTGGGTTTAGAATAGGGTTTAGTGTTATATTTACATTTAATTACAGAATGAGCAGCTTTTTCATGCTGCATGCACCCAATTTCTTACATATTATCTGCAGAGCTTGAGTATGACCACAAAAATGTATTACTTAATTAATAAATATTAATAATATGCAATAAAAGCGTATGGTATTTCAGTTTACATGGATTTAAATTGTTTGTTTTTAATGAAATTTGTAAAGATATCACCCTTTATGGGTGACTGTGGCTCAGGAGGAAAAGTGGGTTGCCTCCCACATTGGACGTCAGTGGTTTGATCCCTCCAGTTCTCCTCCAGTCTATATACGAAACGTATCCTTGGGTATACATAACCCTGAGCTACTCCTGATGAATTCACTGGGATGCGCTTGTATGACTGGATGAGTGAGGCTTTTAGTAAAAGTTGCCTTATAATTATCAGTCAAATTATGATGTAGTTAACATTTATGAGCTCCTTCACTTTCAGTTTTGGCTAAAATTAGACCCACTTTTCTGCCCCTTTAGCTCTCATGGTTGCTGATTTGTTAGCAAACAACTGCACACTATTAATCTTTGCTGGTTTGGTTCCAACCAGCTAACATCAACATTTGACCTGGTCACTGTCTTATGAGATGCTGCAAACTGCCACTAATAAACTGACCAAGTCATTTGTTTGCGTTATCTTTGTTGTTTATTTTTTGTGACATTTCATGTCATATATACTATGCTGACATAGACTATGCTGACCCTATTAAAGTGTCCTTCATCACTGTAAAACGAATACACAGGAATTTTGTAGACACGATGCCAGATGGCCTTCTTGATGCAACCACAGAGGAATTTATATCTCCGCCTGGAATCAAATTGGGCATCCTGGAGTTGTTAGAGGAATCTGTAAACCCTTACACTATAGTTAGCTATCTATCGATTACTTCCTGTTTTACATTAAAAGTTATTTTCTCTCATTTCAAGTTCTTCTTCTTTACTTTCTGCCTTTGTATTCACTGATTAGCTTCATTGCTTTCACCTGTGTATGCTTCCCCACCTGTGTCTTATCACCAATCATTCTTGTGTCTGAGTAGTTGTCATGTTCCCCTGTCTAAGCTAATGCTTTCTTTTAGAATTTGTCTTTACTTCTGACTTAATTTTTGCAATGCAGCATGAAGCAAACATACCTCAGTGACTGCTCACAAAAGAAAAAAAGTTTTCAAAGTAAAAGATGTGCAATTCCACCTTGAAAAACAACGGAACTTCTCTCACTGATTCTAGTGGAAAATCAGTGCAACAACTAGTGTCCCCATACGACACCAAGATGTTTCCATTTAATGTTGATAGAAAAACAGTAAAAATTCTATATTCATACAAATACGTCACATGAAAATATGTGTAAATAATATTTTTCTTAAATAATAACATATTTCTGGTTTCTGAGAGTTTATATCAAGGAGGTTTTTATCTGAAGCATAAACACCACAGAGCTGGCTAAGAAGGCACACCAGAAACTTTAGGTTCCTGTTGCACAGTTGTACAGAAAAATCAGCTCCAGAGGGATATCAATACCATCCATATCCCCTCCCTATCATGAAGAATCTACATAGTTCCTCAAAAAGACTAATATCATAACGGATCCATTTCATCCTGGTCATTTTGTGTTGGAACTGTTAATGTCAGGCAGATGATACCGAACAATTAAAACAAGCACAAACGGACTGAAAAACTGTTTTATGTTTTTTTTCATATAGTTTTATGTAGTTTATAATTTTTGGAATTTTTTATGACTGTTGTGAGTGATCTTGAGAGATTGCACCTACTTTCGCTGTTTATACTGTAAGGTAAAGACCCTAAAATAATAAATAGAAAACAGAGGAAAACCCCAAAAATCATATGACCCTCTTTGGCAACGGTGGAAAGGAAAAACTCTAACCCAGCAGACCCAGGCTAAGGGAGGGGTGGCTTTTCAGGGAGTTTTTAGGACATAATATAACAATGATAATAACAAATTACATTGGTAACAGTGTTGGGGAGTAACGGCATACATGTACCGGCATTACGTATTTAAAATACAAAATACGAGTAACTGTATTCTGTTACAGTTACCACTTAAATAGGTGATAATTAGAATAAAGTTACTTTGTTGAAACAAATGGATTACATGGTGGTCTTTTCCTGTTTCAAATGTTAGGCTATCCCCTCTCTAATTTTGGTTATTCAACGCATTGCCGGAAAACCCAAGCAAAACATGCAATAAGAGGCTCTAATGTAAGCCTCCTGTTAATGTCGGTGGCGTCAATTACACAATGGACCCAGAGCCAGCACAACAGAGCCAGCAGTGCAGGAATGCATTTCTTACTTGGGAATTCTGACACCACTTGACATTTAAAGAAGAAAGGGATGGGCGAAATCTGACCGACCTGAGCTGCAAACTCTGTTAGCTGCTCACAGCGTCAAAAGACTCCACCTCCAACCTAAAGAAACATCTGGAAGTAAGTTCTTTTCTTAAAAGCTAACCTTAGCCTACTGCAACTACCTTGTTTTAGTTCTAGTAGCTACCTGGGTTATGTGCTACTTCAGTATCTTCGATGTACTATTGCTGTGTGATTTATTGCTATTACTGAAGGCTGCATTACAATCTGCTAGCTGCAAATAATCATGTGCCGTTCTGAAAGCGGACAGAAAGATAACATATTACTGATACAGAAATAGTTTTCTATAGGAGATCACTGCCAAAAGTGCAGCCTTACCTAATGTCCACCCTACTGTTACTCATTTTATAATAAGATTTAAAAATCTAGTTGGTGTTGCTTTCAGAACTGCCCATGATTACTTGCAGCTAGCAGGTTGCTAATGCTATCCATCAAGTCTAACAGTCTGCAGTCTATGAACTAACCTCAGCTAACAATGTTAGCTCGGTGGTGAGTAGCCTTCAGTAATAGTAATAAATCACGCAGCAATAGTACATTCATGTTGTTGCAAAAAGCATGACAATATATCAAGTAATCCAAAGTATTCAGAATACGTTACTCACATTGAGTAACTTTACCTTACAAGCTACATTTTGGGCCATGTATTCTGTAATCTGTAGTGGAATACTTTTTTCAAAAGTAACCTTCCCAACACTGATTGTTAAATATATTATTTGAAATGAAGTGTTCAATATGATGTAAAGCACAAATGCTGAGATGAAGATGTTTACATAAAAGCTTCGGTAAATAAGAATTGAAGTTTTACCTGCTTCTGATTGCTCAACAAAGTAAACTGTACAGTAAGCTGTTACCTTTCCCAACAAGCCCTTGAAGTAAACAATCACATCGGTCGGTGGTTTCCACATTCTGAAACGACTCAAGTAAGTATAGTATTCACATGCAGGAAGAGGTGGCAACATTCTTATTTTTTTTAATGCAAGCTGCTCAGTGATCCCCTAAATATTTCAAGCATTCTCCATGTGGATATTTCAAACCCATGTGACATTTCATGGATAAGCGGAAGAGGATGGATGATATTTCCATTGCATCATCTCAGTCTAGATGGTAGGTATCATTGAAGGCTGAACCTTCACTGGCCTCCTGACATACCTGTTCGCATGTGTAGAGAGCCACACAAATAAAAGCAGGGCAACATGAATGGAAACAACTACTCTCTTTTTTCTCCAATGAATGCTCCAAAAAATATTGAATACATCATAAACAACTGCTGTCATGTTTCATCATGCAGCAGTCAGGTTAGGACCTAAAAACAGGACTCGGCAAGCAGAACTAACTCGAAAAATCCCTCAGCTTTATTTGCTGGCAGCTCACGGATCAAACAAAATGGACTGAAATCCAAGAAAAACACACTGACTAGGAGTACACTAACAGATGAGGGAGAACATGACAAAAAACCAAGAGAGATGCAGACACATACGGGATAACAAGCAAGGGAAGCAGGTTGGGAAACAGCTGGCAAGAATCAAGGAAGACAAGACAAGGGAAGCAAAACTAAACAAAATGCACATAAAACAAAATAAAACAGGAATTGACAAAATACCAGAGACAATGAAAAGGAGTTGACAACACACAGGAGGGGCAGGATGAATGTAAACATTGAATGTAAACTAGAACCCTGTGCAGAACCTAGAAAGCTAAAGTAAAAGGCCTGAGAATATAAATACTAATCAAGAGAAAATCCAACCAGTCAAGAACAAAGTGCAGCAACTTTAAAATTAAATGCAATCATTAGGTTATGATAAAAAATCAAAATTAAGTTATGGATGAAATTTAAACTATGACTTTGAAACAGAGTGTATGGGCGATTTACCGAATGTGTAGATAAATCACCCTCAACATTTTCTTAACCTTGTGTGTGCCTCTCACATAACTTGGGGCTGAGCACTTTCCCTCTCAGCTGAGCTCAAAGGGCTTTTAGGGCTGCCAGGATTACTGTGCCCGGTGTCCGTGTCACTTACCCGGTGATTGGCATATGGCAAGCCATGTGACACAGCCAGCATGATGGTGAGATCAGCTTAATCAAGAAGCCTTAAAGAGACACTGTATTCGCAGAAGCACGCAATGAATGGCCGCTGTCATTTCACCCTTACATCTGTGGTTCCTGTCATAGACCATAAGCTAAAACATTACAGCGTGACTTGATGTACCAGCACATATCGCCTTTGCCAGAGCTTCATTGTCATTGTCGGCGCAAAGAAACCCTAATAAGAAGAACAAAGTGATTTCAGAGCAGCTCATTGCATGAGGATTGTGTTCTTTTCTGGCATGGCTGACTCTACTGGGAACCAGTATGATCTGCAGAGCAAAACAGGATAGAATTGGCCTTTTGGGAGAGCAGTGTGCTCAGGGAGTCAGGCTAGGGGAAGAGCACCTGTCCAATTTCCTCACTGAGATAATCCCCATCACATTTCACGTCATCAATGGGGGTGTGCATTTGCTTCTCATGCACAGCTTAACAATAAAACTTAAACAGTATATTGAGGCTGTGCTGGAATGTGTACTGAACTGTTTCTGCAGGGTTTAAACCTGCAGTTAATGGTGTTACAGTCATGCTTGTACTCCACCTGGTTCAGAGTCTGCCAGTGCAGAGAGTACAGTCAAAGAGGCTTACGGCCATACGCTTCCAAAGAGGCTTTGCACACTCCGGGCCCCCTCCATTCAGAACAATGACCCAGCTGTGTGTGTGGCCCTTTTCTCTTTGGAGTCATACAGCACATGGAAGGTCTGCTAACAGGTCCGTGGAAATGAAACAAGTCCTCAGCTAGTTGTATGTACATTTCTGTGGTGCTATGGCTCCAGATGAAACATATTATTTTTTGCCCTCACTGCACTGGGAACACAATGTGCTCATGTGTTCCCCAGGCTGATGATCAAATGTAAAGGAGAATAGAGCTTGCATAACGCTGTGGGTTACACTAATAGACAAGCAGACCTCATGTTATTCAAATTTCATCTCTGTTCCGCTTTAGCCTTTCCAGAATGATTACATTTCAGTTTTTGCAGATCGTCGGACCGGTTTGCCTGAGCGGGAGGCTCCTTATGTTTGAAGTTTGAAAGAGGCTTTAGCCACTCACACAATAATGGAGCCATTGAGATCTGATGGGGCTTTCGTACAAGCTGAACTCATGATGAATAAACAAGTCCCTCTTACATAAATAGCAAGCAAGGCCAACCCCAATTATCATACAGCCTCAAAAGAATGGGCTTCCGAGATGAATTTCATGGTGTCAGAATTTGTTGGGTCTTTGTCTTATGATGGCTTTGGACATTTATTGACAACACCCGGCCTTTGGCTGCTCTGTGAAACAGTCATGAAATCAAAGATACATCTCCAGTGTTTACGAGCAATAATATGATTAGCAGGTATTGATCTGATTTCAAAGCATTTTTGATAGACGAACATGTACCTCTGTGCACCACAAGCTCATTGTTAATTCTGCAGGACATCTGTGTTCAGTTCTCTTGCAGGTAAAGCTTAGTCCAAAGGTCAAAGAGCAAAGTCACTGATTTAATTTCCTGCGTGGCTGTTGGCACCTTTTCATGCTGTTTAATTAACCTCCCTTCGACCCGAGTAGAGTAGGGTGCACACAAGCAGTTAAGGTCAAAGTTAACTCAGGAGTCAAACTGCAGTGAAAGTTTGTGTTTTTTTAATCTAAAATTTTAAAACAAGTTTGAAAACTCCTCATATGCTTTCAGGCCTGAAATTATATTATATTGACTGAAATGTTTAGAAAATTAACTGGAAAAGTGTTATTGTTCAAAACAAGAAAGAACGGAAAATTAAATTTAGCAGCAAAATTAAAACATCTCAGTTTTTGGTTTTTAAATGTGAGGATTTCATGCTCCCTCATGAAAAAATAAATAAATGAAATAAATAAAAAAAGATGGATTGTCACATTAAAAGTGGCATAGTAATTTTGAATTGCTGTGTCATTTGTAATAATGCTCCCAAGAAACATTTTTACTAACTTTTTTTACTATTTTTTGATCAAACTATTAATTCTCAAAGTGTCAAGTGCCTGTCATATTTTGAGCCTTTTTTGTTTTCTTATACTTACATACTTATATATACTGAAAAGGCGAAAAGCTGTATATCTTCATTTATACGAAATTTCAGATCTAATTGTCCTGTGGGTGTAGTTTTTCTTAACAGCAAGCTACCTTTTCACTGACACAGTCTTCTTTTTTGTTACAACTTCTAAAAATTAATTACAATCACAACCTGCTAATAATGACAAACAGTTCCAATAAAAGTAAAAGTGAAAATAAGCTTGACCCCATATATACATTATATAACATCCTGCCAAACGCATTCACAGAAAACAGGTGCCGTCGTCAACGATTCAAGAGATTTCCACCCAATCCTGGAAACATAAAGAGGCTATTTGTTGTCTTTTGTGTCAGGCTTTAATTGAGATGACTCAGCTAAATGTCAGCGTAGCAGAGAGGCTTGAATAATAGTGCCTTCAGTCTGCAGTTGCGGTTGCACCCCAGAGAGGAACAATCAGATGCTTCCATTCTGGCCCAGTTCAGGTCGAGACGGGTGATGTTACACGAACAGGACACTGTGTGTCAGCTAAATGAATTGGGTCCACGCCGAAGAACAGCTCCTGTTTTATCCCACTGTCCCTCTTGACAATTTCTTTGCCACAATGTAGTGCTCTCCACAGGAACAGTTCCCACGGTAAGAGGGGGAACCTGGGACACATTGTTCGGCTGGAGGGCAGCAGGGTGTGCTTACCTGAGTGTCTTTTTAGCAGCATAGCATGGATGGGAAGTGATTAAATGACAAGTTTTAAGATAAAAAACAATAAAAAGCAGACAATAAAACCTTTTCAAAAATGCCATTATGAGAGTTCAAAAGGACTGCTGAAGCTTTAGTAATGACCCCTATTTTTGGTATCCTATTGTGAAAACTGCCTTTTAGGGAACCAGAAGAAGATGTGAAAATGCTAAAGAGGAAGGCAGCTCAGACAAAGAAAAAAGAAATGTGAATCTAAGTCAAGGTATTTGCTTTCCAGACATACTGTATGCTACCAGGACAGAATGTGTCTTTTATTTTGTTTGGAGTTTTAAACTCTTTGGTGATTTCTGGGTGACTTCTTTCATTTTTTCCCCCAATTCACCCAGAGGAAATCCAAATGTGTGCAATGAGACATACCGCATTATTTGTGTTTTCAACTGCAGCAAACAAAAACCCCGAACTTTACTAACTTTTGTTGCAGTTGCAGACACCAAACAAAACTGCACTGTTAAATATCTGATTAACAAAACTCATTTAAAAAAATTCAGCAAAGATAGCTTAACCATGCTCCGTTCTAAAACGGTGTAATTATATAATTATATTCTCTCTTGATGTATGAATACTTGCAGTAAGGTATGGATAATTGGTCTGCCCCATTTTACTGAGAAACTCCCTCTCCTTTCACCACTGGAGGGCAATCCCTAGCTTCAGAGTTCAGAGTGGTTTTACTGGTCTTTATCCTTGACACTTCAAGTTGTGCTGCTCACGGTAAAAACTCAAATGGTGCAAACACCACATACACTAAACCTGAACATGTTTTACTGGCCTGCTTTTGAGTATTTTTTTATTTTGAGTTTCTTTTTTCTTTTCTACTCATGTCATGTATGCTACATCTAATGGCAAATAAAATGTAATAGAAATTTTTTTTTTAAATATATAAAACTTGGTAAAATAAAAGGTCTGTTAGTATGATGCAGCTGTTTGTATCAGTTTAATAAGCTTCACTACATGCTATTATAATATTTAGCTGTTTCTATTCTATTTCCGCATGATGGAAAAATGCAAATTATATGGCTCAAGATAAGATTCTAAACTATATCAGTTGATTATCTCAACAACATACAGCCATGTGGCATATTTTTTTAGCAGTCATTCCTGGTGTCCCTTCATAGGTGTACTAACATCTGCAGAAACTTCCTGGATGGCTGTAAAATTACAGTGAGCCCTCCAGTGTGTTTATTTTGTTGAACTCTTCAATTTTATTGATTGTGAGCGATGGTTGTACAGAGATCCCACACGCTTGTTCAGCCAGTTGGCTTCCAGTACAAACTAAATACAACGTTTTGTTTTCTACATCCCCTCTTTTAGTCAGATGTCTGGTGTACTGAGACATTTGGACCACAACTGGTCCACAAAAACATTTGCTGTAACCCATGTCTCGCCCTCCTCATGACTTTGAGCTATGTCTGGCCCAGTGTTCAGTCTTGTAACAGAGCTGTGTCAAAGGTTGTCTGTAATCTGAGCAGGTGGATGTTGTGGGTCTGTAGTTTACTATTTAAGACCCACCGCATTGAGACCAATCACTTATAGTCTTATCCACTTAAACAGTTTTTAGTTTTTTTCTCTAGCTGGAAGCAGAGATTGTGTAAAATTTGTGACCATTAGTTTGGATTCCAGTGGCAAAAGTTGCATTACACATACAAAAGTACCAATATGCCCAAGCAAACTTTACATCCTGTGCAGCATAACTCCTCCTCTAATATGCATGCAGTGAGCGTGCATGCTGCTTCTCTTTGTGTCCTCTTGTGTAACCTCGCATAGCGTGTGAGTGAAGCAATGTTCAGTCCAGCTTTACGAAGCCCTTTCATTCATTTCTTTGAGATCAGTCCGGTGGTGGGACCAGTCTCTAGTTCACAGTGCTCTTGGGAAAACATGCAGGGTCATTGAACAAAAAGGTTTAACTGGATTAAATTTTTCCACAATGCCATATGACGCCAACCGGCAACACGCTGCACTGGCCAATTAGGCCTGGTAGATTTCTTTGTAATGTGTAATGCCATCTGCTTCTGCTGTTTACCCTAGAACTGCTAATGTTTAGATGTGCTAATCTTTCATAATTAAAAAATCCCACGTCCCCATTAATCCCATTAATTTAGTATCTGAGAAGCCTTGAAAGTTGATTTGGATTAGCTGCATTGGCTGATTTTATTTAAGTGCATTGATTAGAAGTCATGCAACATGTAAAAGAGTCTTAATATTCATGAATGTTCGAATGTTCAATGTGAACATAGTGCTTCAAAAAAGTTGAGATGGCGTGTAAAATATAAATAAAACACAATGCAATGATCTGCAAACCTTAATCTAAGTGTTATTCACAACAGAGCATAGAAACATATCAAATGTTACTACTTTTTTATTCTATCTCCGAATTGAATTTCAAAATATCAAAATTGAATTTCAGAATAATCTTCCCCACTATAAAATTGCAAAGACTTAGAATATCTCATAATCTACAGTACATGGTATAGTACACAATAGATTTGGAAAATCTGGAGAAATCTCTGTGCGCAACGAATGAGGCCAAAAATCAATCCTGAATGCCTATGATCTTCAGGCATTAAAAGCAGACACATTTCTCTCATGGAAATCACTAAGTGTTCCTGACCATAGGCTCAGGAACACTTCCAGAAATCTCTGTCTGTGACCACACTTCACTGTGCCATCCACCAATGGCATAGCAAACAGTAAGACCATTAAACATGACATGGAAATGCTGCTGTTTTCTCTGGGCCAAAGCTTATTTTAAATGGACTGAGGCAAAGCAGAAAAACTGTCCCATGGTCAGACAAATTGAAATTTAAAATTCTGTTTTGGAAAAACATGGACACTGTGTCCTCAGGACTAAAAGGGAGAGGGACCATTCACCTTGTTATCAGCAATAGAGTCAAAGGCCTGCCTCTCTGATGGTATGGGGGTGCATAAGTGCCTATGAAACTGACCGTTTGCATATCTGAAAAGGCGCATCAATGCAGAAAGTTGCAGTTCAGAGTTCGTGACATCATTAGTTCTCAGATTTGTCCTTGGAAACTCACTTATAAATGTTTGCAGAAAGCCCCGCTGCAAGTATCCACCGCAATTTCTTTTTTGAGGAAAACGTGGCTTGGGATGGTGAAATACCCCTGTACTCAGAGGCAGGAGGTTTGAAAGTAGCCATTAGCTATTCGGTCATTCATCTCTCCTTATTGCATCTCCAGCAGTTGCAGTCCAGCATTCCCACATCATAACAGATTACCTCGTCTCGAGGGTTTCAGTGAGTGACCACATCCAAAATTCATGGTTTTTCACAATTCGCAGGTGCTTTAGGAACATAACCCCCATGAATTTCAGGGGTTGACTGTATACTGATTTTAGAGCAACATACGATCCCGTCTAGATGAAGCCTTGCATATTTCACTAAGACAAAGTCAAACTGCATACTGCATCTATTACAACAGTATGGCTTCATAGCATATAAATCTGGGTGCTGACCTGGCCTACGTGCAGCCTAGACCTTTTTACCAACTGACAACATTTGGCTCATCAGGAAACATGATGAGAAGAATAGGACAACATTCCTCTCAAAAAATCCAGAAACTGGTCTCCTTCAGTTCCTAGACATTTGTGAATAGCTGCTAAAAGAAGAGTGGATGTCACACGGTGGTAAATATGGCCTTGTCCCAACTTTTTTTAAACCTGTTACTGCCATCAAACTCAGAACGAGCTAATATTTTCCCTAAAATGGTGAATTTTCTCAGCTAAAACTTTTGATTTGTTTTCTCTTTTGTGAGTAAAATGTTGTTTCATGAGATTTGCACATTATTGCATTCCGTTTTGACACAGCATCCCAACTTTTTTTTGAAATTTGTGTTGTATGTGCAATCTCAGCTTGTTTCTTCCCAATACCCTTCCAAAATATGAACCTTTGTTTCTTAGTACAAAGAGAGTCTGTTCAGCAAATGCTACGAAAATTTTCTGAAACTTCCTGGTGAGAGAACCAGAAACTAACAGGTGCAAAAAAAACAACAACAAAAAAACCCATTACAGTACGTGAGGAAATGAACGATTCAAACTTCAGCCTTACTTTTTAAGTCACACTGAAAACCATTTTTGTTTGATGAAATGAACCTGGCAGTGGAGGCTGCTCGGGACTGTTGGACTGCTTTGCTCTCATAGCTATTATAAATATTGTGTAAGCCATTTGACAGGTACTAACCACAAACAGTATTAAAGTAGAAAAAACATACCAATGACTGTATTAAGGAACAGTTTGCATTAAAGAACCGATACACTGATTAGATTTTTTTATCTGAAAGGTAGAGCAGTTTGTCCCCGTCTCTTGAGAACACTGTTTGAAAAGCCAAATATCTGTGACACAGATTGCGGTCCGTCTACTGACCTTGTAATCTTAGTTGTTTCACCTCACTGCTGACGCAGGTTGTCTTGCAGAAAGACCTGCTTTACCTGGCTGTTCACATGAGTGATTATCAATGTGTTATGTACTTAATTTATTTACTTTTTAAATACCGGCCCTGGATCAGTCCAGCACTCCCAGAGGAGCCCTCAAGGTTAGTGCTAAACTTTGAATTCAGTCCCTTTAACTGGACTATAATGTAAATCTCCAGTCACTCAGGCTGGCAGCTATCTGGCAACCAGAAAAAAAGGTGGAATTCAGGAGAAACCTGCTAAATTTGATCTCTTGCCAGGTAGTATTAGTCGCAAAGAACTGCACAAAAACCCTCCTGCACAAAAAACCACTGTGTTAATTACTCGCTAGCTGATTGCATCAATTACCAGCAGCTCTCATTGAAGACATTGTGAAGACACAACTTGTCTGCAAACACTCCCTGACTAACCACTGAGCAATAGTAAAACTTTACGTTTTGCAATAACTCTGTGAGACCAACTTCGCATTTTTCCTACTGGTTGCCACTGGTTTCTAGGGGTTCACTGACTGGTATCTAGGCCTACGCGGCTGCGGTTTTAGCAGTCGATTACACTAAGACTTCCAGCAACCACTTGCCACCTGGTTGGTAAATGCTCACTTGGCAGTCACCAGCTAATATATAGTCGTATTTGATTGGAGCCTAAATATATTGTTGGAAATACTAATTTATGTTTTTATGATGGTTAATGACAGTAACCCAATTCATCTACCAAAAACAGCCAACGCATCTAGAGCAGAAAAACGACAAGCATGTCAAAACCTGCTGAGTGACGTGTCCTGGATACTGATCCATACAAGCCTAAAGTGCTCTTCCCACGAAAGAAATGAAACACAGGTCAGAGGACGTACAAACAGGTTTAGGCTTCTTCAAACAATAAATGGCGAGGACTGTCCATGTCACTTTTTGTTTACATTCTTGTTTCCAGTATACAGGCCCATCCCAGTGACAATACTAAGGCTGTCACAGATAGTATGCTTATATTGTTGAATTTGTAGTCTGTCATGGTTTGTGGCTAAGGCACTGCAAAACTGTATGACATAGTTTTTGGCTAATATGACACAGTCACAACATCATCAGACAAAAATATCCAGATGATCAGATTAGCATAAAGGCAGATGAAACATATCACACCACCACCTCTGACACACACTGGCTTTGTGTCCTCACTGAGAACTTGGGACAACCCTGACTTGTGGCTTCTGGAAGTCATTGACTGAGCTGCTGTTCTGGACATAATTCCCTCCACCATATGGTTTATATGCTAGCATAGCAAGATTGCCAGGTTAGCTTTTTCCCTACTCCAAGTCTTTGTTCTGATTAACCTATTAACAAAAAATTTCTTCAAGGAAGGACACTGGAACATCTGCACCTTTAAACATATAATATTACAGGAACACCAAATTACAACACAGCGACACAGTAGTTTGCACAGAAGACTTGTTAGCTCCCTATCCGGTTGGCAAATGCTTATTTTTCCCTGACAACCAGTAGTCACTAACTGGTCTATAGAGCTAAAGAGACAGTTAGATGGAAAAAAAAAAAAGAGTCAGCTGTGCAATGACAATTAACAGTTAAACTTTAAAAATATATAATAAATACTATTAAGCAAAAAAACATCAGTGATGTTGGTATCAGACATTCACCAACTCATGTTGGTGTAAATAAATGCTTTAAGTCTGGAAGGTTTGTAGGTAGAAGTTTAACTCTTATCAAAACCACCCCCACATGTAAAAACGAACAATACTACAAACTAAACTTTATACAGGCTATCTGTAATCACACAGCTATAGATATGCATGCATAACAATCATAATGGCTAAAACTAATAACCAGATGATTAGAGCAGAAAAGCCAAACAACTTATTTACTAAGAGAGGTCCAATAAAGGAACAGTGGTGACTGAGCCAAAGGGTCACGGGCGTTCAAGGCTCCTTGAAGCATGTGGGGAGTGAAGGTTGGCCCCTGTGGTTCGATCCAACAGATGAATAACTGTAGATCAGGCTGGAAAATACACAGTGTATTGTTGTTTGTTACGTATGGGTCTGCATAGCCACAGATGCTGACGACTGTCCACCACTGAAAGCGCCAACAATGGGCACATGACGATCAGAAATTGATCAGGGTGTATATAACGTGGATGGCCAGGTGTGTTTGTGTCATTTACTTGGGGAACACTAGGTACCTGGCACCAGGATATACTAGGGGAAGAAGGCAAGCTAGCAGAGGCAGTGTGATGCTTTGGGCAATGTTTTGCTGGGAAGCCTTGGATCCTGCCATCCATGTAGATGTTACTTTGACACATACCACCCACCTAGGCATTGTTGCAGACCATGTAGACCCTTTCATGGGAACAGTATTCCCTGATCACTATGGCTTCTTTCGTAGGGATAATCGGCCCTGGCACAAAACAAAAATGGTTCAGGAATTGTTTGAGGAGCACAACAACAAGTTTGACATGTTGACGTGGCCTCCAAATTCCTCAAATCTGTGGGATGTGCTGGACAAACAAGTCACAAATAGGTTTAGATTTTTTTGAACAATAAATGGCGGGGTCATCCATGTCACTGTGTACATTCTTGTTTCCAGTATTTCCAGTGACATCACCTTTGTGGCTAAGGCACTGGAAAACTGTACGTGATACGTTGTTGGTTAATATGACACAGTCACTACATCATCAGACAAAAATAACTAGCTTATCAGATTAACATAAAGACTACAGATCAAACATATCACACCACCACCTCTGACACATACTGGAGTTTAGCCCTCACTGTGAACTTGGGTCAACCCTGACTTGTGGCTTCAGGAAGTCATTTGACTCAGCAGCTGTTCAGCAGATAATTCGCTCCACCATATGGTTTATGACGTTGTTAGCATAGCAAAGATTGTCAGGTTAGCTTTTCCCAGGTTGATGGCTGATTAACAAATGTTTTTGGAGAATTTCCTTAAAGAAAGGGCACTAGAACCTCTGGACCTTTAAACATTTGTCAGCTTGGAATACATTATCCCCAGAACACCAAAATACAACACAGCCAAAACACTGCTAGAATAAAATTAAAGCTAGGTAAACAGCCGACATCAAATCATGCTGTCAAAATATTAAAACCAAGGAAAAATTTGTTATTTAGTTTGTTTTTTAGCTTACTAATTTTTTTCTCAATTGCATTTAATAAAAAAAAAAGACTTGGCATAAAATATGATGATGTGGTTTTCAAAGGCATTAAAAACATAGACAAAAGACATAATTCTGTAGTCACAATCACAGCATGGGGTCAGGAAGACATAAGAACCACAGCTCCTTCATCCATAAACATAAACTAAAAACCTAAAAATGTTCAGACAAAACAAAATATAAACAGGATTTGCAATCACCTTCTCTGATTATGATGTAGGGGGGCACTGGGTAACTTGAACATATTTTCAAACAATAATCCAGATTTTAGAAGCATCTCATGCTGAAGTCCACACAATTTTATTATAAAGAAAGATCTTGCTTATTTCATCAAGAAAATGCCAAAGCACATTTGTCCACATGGAGCATATTTGTGCTTATTGTATTTATCATCTTTTTGGAAATTCTTAAAGGCGACTTTCAGACAGATACAACCTCAACAATAAAGGCATCACAGCTGCACACATTAACAACAAAAAGGAATTCAGCAATGTTACTAATAATATGTTGTGCAAGTGGCATAACATGATTTCATAAGTGTTCGTTCAACAGAGTTATGCTCTGGGTACAAGATGTTCACAAAGGTACCTCTGTCCTGATGTTAGTAAGGTGTATTAATTATAAAGAGGGTGTGATACGTCACTGAGGACCTCTCGCCCCTTTCCCACCACCCGTGACCCGCAAAGTTTCATCATACTATGTTGCTGCTGACCTGCAATCGTACTGCAGGACAGCAGCAACATACCTTCACAGTGAGATAGTCAGGTGGAAAACTGGCTTATTTGTAGTTTACCGTGTGACCTACTTAAAAGAGTGGGCGCTTTACAAAATAAGACATATGAAAAAGGAGTTCAAGAGCTTTTGAGCAGCCCAAATATGATAATAAGGAAGAATGTGAATTTCAAGTGAAGTTAAAAAATCTTTACGCAGTACTGTAAAAGCAGAGATGATGTAACGCAGTTATAAACAGACTACTGCCCTAATTTTCAAATTCAGAATTTGTTCTGTTTTTTGTTTGTTTCTAAAACATGGATATCTCGTTCTGGAAACAAGATCATAAGCTGGGGAGAGGAAGTCTGTTAAAATCCACATCCCAACTTGATTATTTGCTATGAATAAATATTGATGCGAATTATGTTTAAGGTTAAAAATGTTTTTGTGTCTCTGAAAATCTTCTTTTTGTGAAGCGTTTTAAGTTCTATAAGAAAAGTTATAAGTTTTATAGCTATAAAGTTTTTACTCATGATTTGACTTTAGTACCTAAAACCTGTTTAAATGAACTCAAACTGCACAAATGATCTAATTCAGTCTTCTGTATCACTCGTACACACTTGTTTCTGTTTTTGGCTTCACGACTGAGAGACATGCATCTGTCCAATCAATGTTGTCTCAGCAGCCTGTTACACCCCCACTGTTATGACCTCCCTAAAACCCCTCCACTGCCCTCCACTGCAGTGATCCTATTACTCTGAACAGGTTGCAGACGGACACCAAGAACAGAGCCTTGTGGGCAAATGCGTCATTGTCGTCTGCTTTGATTACTGGCGTGGATTAGAAGAAAATTGTTTCTCCGTGATGACAATCCTTTGAGCAGCGACACAGCAGTTTTTATTCCTTGGTCCTACTTCACTTATTTATCCTACTTGTTGTTGTGCCTCATTTAAGGCTGGCATTGTGTGTGTGTGTTGGATGTACTGGGGAAAATAAAGGATTTGCTGGGATTAGGCGCTTGCAGCAGACTAATGGCAGTAAGAAACTTGCCGTGGCACCATCAGATACATGATCAGCCTTTAATCTTACAGAAGCTAAATGGGGTACGGGGGGTTGGAGAGGGCACTGCTTTTGTGTAATCATTTTAAAATCACTGGGTTAGACGCAAGCCTCAAGTGCTTAGTGAGCAATTCATCTGCTGTTTTTGTCCTCATCTTTACATTTTCAGAGAGAATTGATACCGTTCTGTGAAGTAAACAGTGACGTAAAAGCAGCACGCAGAATGAAAGACATAGAAACAGCACGCCCCTGTGCTTGGGACACGTGTGTATTTCTGCTGCTTATGCTATATCTTTTATTTGCATAATCAAAATGTGAGGACCTGTCTCTATTTTGGATGGAAAAAGCAGGTCATCATTCTGTAAACCATTTCATTTTAGGATAAACTCTTAGTTTAAGGTTGGTTGGTTTTGGCTAAGTCTCCAGGAAATTACTAGAAAGCAATGTAAGGTCCTCTGAAGTGTGTGTGTGTGTGTGTGTGCGTGCTTGGATGACATGACTTGCAGACCCTGACACAGTGCTGACAATTATGCAACAGCACCAACTAATCTGTGTCTGAGGACTTGATGGGAGACTCAGACAAGAGAATTATACTGAGGCAGGTTTTCTTTCATGCCAACATAAATTAATTTTATCTCTTTCTCTCTCTCTCTCTCTCATATATATATTTATATATATATATATATATATATATATATATATATATATATATACAGGGCTCTAGACTAACTTTTTGCCACAGTTGTACTGGTGCACCTAACTTGTTTTCTTAGGCGCACCAGCACAAAAGTTAGGCGCACCCAAATTTTTCAACCGCATCGCTTAACACCCAGTTTTATATGTTCACTTTTTCTTTTTTCT
>VUQG01022486.1:51378-64744 GCA_015106755.1 Etia nguti | reverse complement strand
GTTGATGGTTTGGAGGAAGTAATTATTGAAGTTAACTCAGAAAGATCAATTGGAGAAAAAGAGTCTAAATGAATATCAATGGTACTGAAAGTAGCTGTAGATAATATTACATCTGTGAGATGATTATTGGTAATTTTTTCTCTGATGATTAAAATTTTATTTGTGAAGAAGTTCATGAAGTCATTACTAGTTAACGCTAAAGGAATGGTTGGCTCAACAGTACTCTGACTTGTAGACAAATGATCTGCTGTGAGGCCTCTTAGGGAGAGAAAAAGAAGAAAAAGCAGAAGAATGCTCATCATCTTACATAACATGCATTACTGCTAGCCAACACTTTCACACTTCACTACATGTTTGTGTTAAATATACAGATAGGCAATCAAACTTTGTGTGAATGCTCCTTGTTTGTTTTCAGCCTGAACTAGTCTTTAGTTTGTAAGAGTACTGATTATGATAGAACCTGTTGTTTTCTCCCTAAAATGCTGGATATTTCTTTTACTGACATACCTTGCCAAATAATGGGGCAGCATAGTTGTTAACACTATTGCCTCAAGGTAAGAGTTGAGTTTGCATGTTCTCCCTGTGTCTCCAACAATCCAAAAGACATCCAGTTAATCAGGTTAGGTTAATTGGTGTTTCTAAATTGCCCACAGGATGTGTGCATGCGCACAAATTGTTGTCTGTGTCTCTGTGTTAGTGCCTCTCACTCTATGGTAGTTGGGATAGGCTCCAGCCCCCCTGTGACCCTGAACTGGATAAGTGGAAGATAATGGATGGATGTATGGATGGATGGACATTGTGAGATTGCTTTGGTATTAATGCCTCATGCAGTTCATGATGTATATATAAAAAAAGACAAAAGGGAGCATAATTAGCGCAAACAAGTTATATGCAGTGACTTTTACAGAAGGGGAAAGGGACTGCTTATCTTGTATTCTTTTATGTGAGCCTCGTGCCTCTTGCTGCATTCTTCCTGGACATCTTCACTAAACACTGAAATCTGAAATCTATTCCATAGTTATCAAAATGCTTACCATTTGCTGACAATAACTTTAATGTCCTTGAATAAGTAAAAATAGCAATAAAACACAACGAAAAACACTTTATTACACAAAAAAACTGCATTATTGGTAAATTAAACAAAATATTAAAAGTAAAAGTACTTATTCTGCAGAAAAATACTCCACATCAGTATTATATGGATTGATATTACTGCTGCAGATCGACCACTCATGCTTGAACATATAACTTTATACTCAATGTTCAATCTCCAGTGATGCATTGTCTTCTATAAACTCATGTTTGTAGTGTACCTGTCCTGTGTCGACCATGTAGCTCTAAAAACAGCTGTTAATCATATCAGAAAAACAGGGCCACACATCGATTTAAAAATAAATAAATAAATATATTAGTAACCACACAAAAAAATCACAGCTGAATTAAAATGTCTGAGTGCAATGTAACATTAACTATAAATATAAACAATGAAATAAAAAATCATTAAAAATTTATGTTAAAAAGTACATTCAGTCAACCAAGAGATTTCTCAGTAATGTTAAACTAAAAGTGTTGATGCGGCCTGCAGCTGTTCAACTTGCCTGTTTTATTAAACCAGACACAATAGGCATTAACGATTGCAATGTGAGCCAAGTCAACCAGAGTCGAGCCTGCTTTCAGGGACACATGAGACGGATGCAAACAGGTGAGAAGCTTCAGGACACTGTTGTTTGAGATTAAAATAAACAGAGAGACTTTACTTACTTTCATGGTTATTTTAACTGTTGACCGTTTTAGATTTCACTGGGCAAGCACTGGTTGCCTTGCTTGCCCTTGGAACGCAGCTGGTGCAAACCTTTTGCGACAGGAAAAACCCACACACTGCTCATAAGACCATTAAACACAGAAACCCAGGCTCCAGACTACAAGTTACATCTTTAATGGCCAACCTTTTAAGAATGGAGCAACCTCTGAGCTGACATGGATAAAGACTTTTGAGAACACCATTTTTCAAGATTCCAGAAATTCAAGTTGACCAGCCAAACCAATCAAGCTGGTCCACTACTGAGACAAGTGATTTCTTATCAAAATTAATTTGTTCCAAAATAAAGATAATTAATGTAAGATGAAGAGATTAGTAAGATGGGGACTGATCAAAATTGGGTGGTAAACAATCTCAAATGGCATTTTGTAGAGGGGAAAAAAACAATAAATCAAGAATAGAAGATAATTATGAAGCAAACACAATCTCCACCAAATCTTGAAAGGTTAAGGATGGGGGAAAGTGCAATTCCAATAAGTTTCAAGTAGTTTCGAAGTAAATAATTGTTTTCACGTCATAATCTTGTTTTGATGTGCGTCATATCATACAAATAATGTAACACAAGTGAGAACATTTAAACTAACCAAAAATCTTCTACCAGGGTACAGCAATTACACTTTTTTACAACTTCCCTTCACACCTCGCTGACTGGTCTGTTCACTCATACAGCACGAACATAGGCTCATTAGGGATCCTTTATCCAGTCAGGAGATATGATTGTATGCCCTGTGTGTCTTCTGCTGCCAGGGTAACATCCTTACACTACATACACATAGCACACACAATTACAGGACACACAATAGCATACAGTGTGAGAATACTGACCACCCACAGCTGAAATTCTGAGCGCCAAAACTCTCCCCCGGGTCAGAATAATGCAGGTCAGCCACAAAGAAGGAAGCATCCACATTGAGTTCATGCTTTAGCATGCAGTATCTCTTGAGTTATCGATCCCTTGAGTGCAGTGTCAAGCAAGTTCCTGTGTGTCAGCTTATGCTTCTGTCAGTATCTCAAAGCACTGAATTCTGAATTATTATAACTAACCTTAAGTCAGGGTCTGGTACAGCTATGTACCGTCCGTGAAGGACTCCTTCTGGCAAGAGCTCAATAAACTATAAACTCTGCCAACTTTGCCACTGGCTAAAGTTCTTTTCTTTCTATTATTAGTGTGCTCAGTTTAATGAAGCATACTGACTTTTACTCAGGTTTAGATTTTTTTATGAGTTCTTTTTTTTATGAGTTTAGTGCAATGTGTCCGATGCTCCACCTTACAACTTCACCAACTAACAATCCATGACCTTGAACTAGACTGCAGCTCTAAAAGCTGAATGGTACAACAGTGCCACATCAAACAATATCGTCTCCATTTTGCCTATAAATTTATATATATATTATATGTATATTATATTTATACTAAACTTTCATATCAAATAAGATATGTTTGTCTGTGATTATAGCTTGAATTTTTGGAAATGTTCCTTATTTCACGTTCATACTTTGATTCTTGAATGATGTTTAAAGGGCTACAGTCAGTTGTTCTGTTCCTGAAGTAACTTTATTTATTCTTCCATGTAACCCAGCTTTTAAACCAACATTTCAGCTTTTCATGGATTAAGAAAATGAAATATAATTCTGGAAGACCATGTAGGCCGATTTTATTACCATAAGTCAGAGGCAGGCAAGCTGTTTCCTCCTGATTCTGGTTGTTTTGCTAAGCTAAGCTAGTAGCTGCTTGTTGTAGCTTCGTATTTGGTGATGTGAGAGTGGTATTGATCTTCTTTCATTTCTCATGTATTTTTTCCACGCTTTTGTTTTTACTTGTCACCTTAAATAAAATTATATTGAACATTTATGTGGGACATTAGTGACTTAATACCTCCAGTTCAAAGCAAACAACACAAAAACACTAAAAAGGGCACGAATACAGCGTGAACACTGAGGATTATCCTCTTCCTTTATTGTGAATGTGTTGCTAGGTAACAGCTTCCTGTCAGTGATTGATTTCAACGCACAGTTAACAGGAAATGAACCTCAACCAGACCAATTTATGAGACGTAATGTGAAGTAGTCTGTAGATATGAATTAACAAACAGTGCAACTTTTTTTTATATATACTGAAAGCCATTACCATCAGCCGAATGAGAAATGTAACTTCTGTGGTCCAACCAGTCCTATTTGATGAGATTCCAGTGGGAGCCTGTGTTTACAATTATGACAGTGTAGACATTAACATCTGCTGATCAACAGTGTGAATTACTTTAGCTGTCAGCCCAGCTTTGCCAACACAAAGGATCTGAAACAAATCACATGTTTATCTCTATAGGAAGTGTGAAATATCCTTTAAGCAGAAATAAAAACTGTTTGTGTGATTGAGAAAATGATAGCATATGGTGTAGCAAATCATTCTGACAGCTGTGGGCAAATAGTTAGAGAGGAAATCATTGCTGTGTCACCTTATCACTGTGTCTGAAAATGCAACTGTTCTGTGCTGTAGTTATAGGCATGGAATCAGGAGAGACAATAATAAAAAGCATGGAAAGAGATTTTTCCATTTTAAGATGGATATGGCATATTTTAGAAATACAAAAAAGAAAACACAAAACAAAGAATCTGTGTTTTCAGATAGTTTTTTGTTTTTTTTCACTTCCCATGCTCGTTTTTCACCTAAATGAGGGAAGAAGCTGCTTCTATAAAACATCAGTTTTCATTGCGTCGGGTGTTCTCTCTTACATTCAAGGTGTGTCTGAGGGCAGCGGAAAACCGTTTGAGTTCAAGATAGAGCTGCAGATTAATGTGTCTAAAACAAGTCAGCTGTGATGATTGAAGTCATTAAAGTTAACAGCTATTGGTGGCAGAGAACACTTAGATTTCACATTTAAAGTAGAGCTATAACAAGACAAGATTTTGCCTCCGTTAAAGGCCTCTTTTTGTAAATAACACCTTATAATTACATTTGTTTCCAGATGGGTAACCTTGGAAATTGTGCTTTGTTGCTGTGATGCTTTACAAATAACATTGTTGTTTTCAGCTTGCAAAAGACACAACTCTCTACTTTAGTGTGATGCATTTTTATTATTAACGATTAACAAAAATATTTCAAAACATAAATAAAGTCATATATTTATATATATGAATACCTGATGGAAGTAATTCCTACATTTGTTGACTTCTTTTCTATATACACATATTGCTGTGTCATATGGAAACCTCAGAATGAAACAGCAGTTGAATGCCATTCCACATATTCACAGCTAAGTCGTCTCCAGTTATAGAGCACTTTAGCTGTCACCTTAAGACATTATCAAAAGATCCTGTGAGCTGAATACACTTTCAGATGCAAGTAAATAAACTGCAAGATGCAAACCACCCATCTTTTGTAGGGATGTATGGTGCACTATAGAATACCTCAACAGGTGCAAACAGAGCACATTACAGTCAAGTTGATATTTTTTCTTGACTCTTTACAGTCTACTATGCAAACCTCTCAAAAATCTCTCAGTAATAGTGATTTACAAGGTTTTTCCTCATTTTTTTCTTCCTTATTTTTTCTCTTTTGAGTTATACTATAAGTTTTACTGATTTGTGTCCACTCTGGCCAAAAGCTGCAGCTACTTGAAATTTTACAGGTCGGTATCCCCAACAGTTGCACTATTGGTGAGAACTATGTTAAGTATACATGTACCATGTCTCCACTAATTGTTTTTTATATAGTTGTGTACTAATAAGACAATTAATAAGATAATTTCACTGTTCCTGCAAAGCCTGATTCCTGGGAGAGAGGGAGTAACTGGGTAGGAGATCATTTTTAAAGGCTTGTTCATGCACCACTAATTGGTCAGGAGCAGTTGATTGATCTTCCTCAAAATAAGCGTAACAGGCAGGTACACAGACATACTAGCAGAACATCACCACAATGCTCATATGCCTGTTAACACTACAAGATGTCAATAATCAATCATTTTGGGTGCATCAAACGCACTTTCACAGTACTGGCCAGTTGTCAAAAGGGGCGATATTCCACTGCCACAGTGCTCAAGTTCTTATTTAGGCTTGGTGCCTATTTACAACTGGTAAAAACGTGGTTAATAATGGTCTCTTCCATGATATAAATTAAGAATAGCATTGCATCTGGTGCTTTAGCTTGTACACAACTGCTGCTGCCTCGGCAAGCCACTTTGCAACCCCTCTTTGCACCACTCTTCCATTTGGTGCAAATGATTTTCATATGAAGGGGAATGAGGGCCCAAATGCTTACTCACAAGGAGGATTAATTAAAAGCTGACTTTTAATGGTGGAATAGGCTGGTCCAAAAAGCCAGTGAAGCTCCAAAATAAACAGAATCCGATATCAGAAAAGAGCAAAGATCGTCATAATTCTGGGTTTTGTACCCAGCGTTTTCTTTTTGAGACTCACTTTTGTGTTTGATTTTTTTTTTTTTCATTCGACTTTGTTGGAGTTTTCAGTTTTAATCTTACTTTTCCCTTGGTTAGGTTTGAATTCTGATTTTGAATTCCTTATTTTCTTTGTTATTCTCAAGCACTCCTATGTTCCCCATGCCTAGTCTATGTTTCTGTTATATCTTTCGTGTTTTGTCTTTGTGTTTACTTTGGTCTTTCAAGTTTATGCGTTTTAGTTTCAGTCTTACTGTTAGTTTCCTGTTTTATTTTGATCGTCCTGTGTGTGTGTGTGTGTGTGTGTGTGTGTTCAGTTTTGCGTCGCTCTTGCTCGTTAATTGATTCTGTTCACCTGTGCCTTGTTTTCCCCAGCTGTGTCTCTTTCCTTGATTACCTCATGTCTATTTAAGTTCTCAGTTTCCCCTCTGTTCTTTGTCATGTCATTATCTCCTTATGTTTTGCGTGTGCGCCTGTCTGTTAGTCAGTGTTTGTATTTCAGCAGTTTGCTCCAGCTTAGTTCTGCTGTGTATTTTTTCCATCAGTCTTCTACCTACAATAAAGCACTTTTCAGTTAAGCCAGTCTGCCAAGTCCTGCATTTTGGGGCCTCTTTCTGCCTGCCACACAGCACTCAAAGATAGGACAACAGAAGGCAACAAAGAAATACGACAAACTGAGGCTTTAAATACGCACAGACACACTAAGGGCTAATGGAGAATGAGACACACCTAGGGACCTAAATATACCTAAACTAAAGCCGGGAAACAAGACGAGAAGAAAAATGAAACAGAATACACTAGAGACAAAGAGACTTCACAACAAGTCTTGACAACGGCCAGAAGCATTTTTTGTCTACTCTACATAAAGGATATTGTAAATCGTTCCTTTTGCAAAGAGTCTTCAGGATGCAAGATATACATCAACATTATTAATATTATATTTAAAATTGGTCTTTTTTGAGGCAGTACCTAGAATGTTCAGCACCATTACCTCACAGAAGACTCTGGGTTTGAACCTGGGACCTTTCTATGTCTATTTTGCATGTTCTCCCCATGCCTCTAGGAGTTTCATCTAGCTGAGATAGGCTCCAGTCCCTCTTTAGTCCTAGGATAGATAAGCTGCATGGATGGATGGATTATTCTTATTTTTATAGGTCAATTCAAGAAAAAAACATTTGTATACAATCTATCTTGGGTGAGTCTACCAAAAATTTGTAATAGGCAATATATTTAGGTTAGATTCAACATGTCATAAAGCTAAACCTCCTTCTGGCTTCCCCAAGAGATTAGACAAGTAGACTGTATTGAATATGAGAGATTCAGCTCTGAATAGTGTACTGCTTCAAAGCACAATCAAGAAAAGAGCTTATCAAGTGCAGGTCAAGTGGACTGTGGAGGAATTTTTTTCTCGCCTACAGCCTGTTGCATGCAAGCGCTCAGGAGTGCATGTGTGGATACTAGGAGAGACACATTCATGCATGGAGGGCCCCCTACATAATGTCCCACTCAGAAGCAATTAGAATGAAGAGGGAATGGGATATAAAACACAGTGTGTGGTATCTTCTAACTCTACTTCTGAGATGAAGGAAACCTAGAGAGCCTGAATTTCCAGTATCTTTTCACATAGGTTTTTTTTCTTCTTTAATAAAAAGTGAATGTGCTTTTACACAGAAAATTAAAAGATGACAAAAGTTCTTGAAACAGACGCACGGTTTCCCAAATAAGGTACTTTTACACTGTGCATGTTTCCACTGCAGAAATCGCCTCTTAGAAACTCTTCTAATATCATTTTAGGGGAGGAAAATAGGGGTAGGTGTATTTATACCCTGCCGGATAATTAAAAGCGCCCTCTGCATCTGTGACTGTGGGAGGGCGGAGGTGTTAGAATGAAGAAGGAAAAGTGTGTTTGTGACACACAGATTTTGCAACATGACACACACAACTGTGGGGTCTGCAAAGCTGCATCTGGACTGCATTTCCTTGCAAAGAGCCCCAGTTCTCTTCATTTCCCCAGATTCACATAAAGACGTGAATTAGACTCCCTGAGCTGACTGGGAGCAATAGGAATATGAGCACTTACGCAAGTCTTGCCTGTGCCACGCAAATGCAAAAATTCTGCATAACAAGAAGAGTCATATCATTAATTCTGTTTACTTACTGAGTGTGTAGGTGCACAGCTGTATTTCCACTTAACATTAGTCATCATAAAGTTTTCAGTCACTGCAGATCAAATAATACATTTTTATTAGTGAGTGGAGGACTACATAATTTCTCATCTTCCAAAAGATGCACAGTTTGGTTTTAACGTTATTACCCATCTGCCTTTTAATGTTTTTATTTTAGTTTTATGTCCTAAATTTTCCACGCATAGCACGAATACTGTTCATCACTGGTACAGTCCTAATCCAAATTCAGGCAGTCAGTTTTGAGCATGCTTGTCAACAACCTTCAAAAAGTACTGCTTTAAAATAGAAATGCTTTGTATGTATCTGGACCTCAGGCCAGTCCTCTTTGTATAAACAATGATTAATGTGGATTTAAAATGTCAGCATTAAATTCTTCATAGACCTAATTTCAATGGGCTTGTAATAGTTAGAGACAGGTATATCCTCTGAGACAAAATTGTTTATAATGTATTATGCATGATTCACCACAATCAGTTTGCTAGCCCTTGGTCTTGAAATATAAATAGTACAAGGAAAAAACACTTTTTGGAGATATAAGGAACAAATACGAAAAGCGAAACACCATCAGCAGCATTGCTGTGTAATCCGCCAGCACCTCCCCTTATTTCTTCAAAACTCTCTGATTCCCCCAATGGCAATTATTGACAAAAAAGATGTACGCGTGAGCAGCATAAATGTCACGTCCCCTCAAGCTGTTATGAATGATCAAAGCTACTATGAAGTCTGGTTTGTCTGTCCACCAAACCAAGTTACTGAACCCAGAGGCAGCAACTGTTATATGAGAGTTTAAGACATTTCACGGCTGGAGATAAGGTAGAGGAAACAGGAGGAAGCTACTTTGTCTAATTTTATCACGTTTTTGTATAGCAACTTTTAGTGAGTTGTTGCTTTGTAGCGATAGATGGAAAGAGATGGAGACAAAGATTTTATTTTATTTTTTTGTCCTTCACACTGTTGCTTCATAAGAATGCTCATTTTAGTTGTCACTTGTTTTTAGGTTTGCATTTGTGTGTTTGGCTGCACTTCTTTTGCAATCACTCCTTATCTGTGTGCACAGCAGCTAAGGGTTTGTCTTTCTGAATGAATAAGCTCAATAAAACTGTCACAACCCAGACTTGTTGACTCTGTACCTACTCAGGTTAAAGGAATCCATCCTTTTGATTAGCCTCCTTTTGGCTACAGATTTGCACTATGATGTTCTTCCCACACATGACAATGGTAGTAAAACACAAAGTCGCTTAATACAAGATGATGTTCCCTTGGTTTTGTTGCGTTGACTGTGTTTAAGATAAAATTTATAACTATATACTCTATAAATGCATATCACTTTTAATATAGAAGTGATTCTTATGATGTATGACATGGTCAGTGACGCCTGAGGCCCGTGAAGTTATTTAAAGGCATTTGTGTGTACAATATGCAGAATATGTGCACCGTACTCCTACACATGAAAACAAGGAAAGTGTTTTTCATACATTATGTAAAGCATAGGTTTCCATAACCAATAATATGTCCATCACAAATGACATTGCCTATAACTTGGTGAAAAAAATTGCTGATTTCTTATTGATAAAAGTCCTTTGTTCTTTTCATTTTTTATTTATTTTTGACAGCATGGTGGCTCAGTGGTTGGTGCTGTATGATCCTGAACCTGGAAAGGGCCATTCTGTGGGCCGTTTTGCATGTTGTCCCGTCTCTCTGGGAGCTCCAGGATTTCTAAGAAAACTTTTTAGGTCAGTCTTGCCTGTCGTAACTCGGGGAAACTTTCTCAAAAGAGAGTTAAGATATCTTTTTATAAAAAATAAATGTTTTTTAAAAAAACAGTAAAACTAATCCCCCAAACCTGTACATCAACATTGTCTAAGCACCTCAACATTATTATAATGTACAACATCAGCATATTTGCTTGGATATATTCACTATATATTATTTTCATTCGATTCAGTGATTGTTATTTTAATGTATTTTAACAATGTGGGGGGGGGGAGTACAGAAGTAAGGAAGTAATAAAGAATGTAAGTACTTTCTCCACAAATGTTAGCCATTTAAGTTAGATATTAGAAACGCCTTAAATACTAAAGCAAGACTTAATGGAAGGGGCTGGAATCTGACTACATATGGATACAGTACTCCCTACAGTGCTGCGTACACTACTCCATTATGTGCCATCTAAATGTCTTCAATATATAATCCACAGCAAACGAAACGGGCAAACTTTTTTTTTTTTCTTAATTAAAATTTTTTTGGCTCGAATTTCTGATGAAGTTAGATGGTAGTCATCTAACTGGTCCTGGGAGGGCACTTTGGGTAGTAAGCTTCTACAGCTGTCAGGACAGGTGCGCTGAGATCTTTGACTGACAGCTGAGCATGTCAGGGCATAGACAAACAGGCCCTTCTCCCAGATTAACTTTCAAGCCAGAGAGATTGATCTGCGCCAGCGACTGCCAAGGCCTTCGTGTGGGTATTGTAAAAAGAGATTGGATCTATTCTTTCAAGGAAAGAGCTCCCGGGGTTATGAGAGAAAGAGCATGATAAAAGAAATATGGCAGTTTTATTAAATCACTTACAATCACTGCCTGGAATTTGCGCGCGCACGCGCGCACACACACACATACACACACATGACACTCTTCAAAGTGTGTGTCCGGGTATATATATAAAATCACACATTTTGTCAGGGTCAGCCTATTTTTAGTTCATTCAGAAGACAGTTGTCTTGAAAGTTTAAAAAAACCCTGAGGAAGTTATAGTTGGAAAAGTTCTGAAGCCCAATATGAATTAAGTGCAGCAAAGATCATCGTCTTTCTCATATTGACACCCTTACATAAAGATAAAAAAAGAAAATATTTTTGAAAGCTGAAAATTGAATGAAAACATCAGATACTATCTAGTTGTATTCCTTGGAGATAAACAGAGAATTTTCTTGTTTCTATCACCTTAAACTAAAGGCTTTCATCGTGTTGGTATTTTCAGTGTTATCAAATGGATCTTCCCTTTTCAAGTAATGAATTGTATTCTCCTGCAGCTGTATTCTCAATGCCAGCTGTGACCTTTCACACACGCACTCAAAACACTTTTATACTACAAGCCAAATTGACTGATTCTCGCACAAATTCATACAATTTACTTTATAAACTCTCTCACTCACACACACACACACACACACACACACACACACAAAGGGATGCAATTAAGATGCAGACTGGAGGAATCAGGCATCAAACCTCTGGGTTTCTGGTACACAACCTGCTCTAATACAACAGCCCCCCCATTAGCATGGGTTAGACTAGACTCGCATATTAAACTCTCACTGTGAAGCATTTTTTTAAAGCATTGCAGCCACGACCTGAATCTTGGATTCATGAAGCAAGCAGTGACCGTGTTTTGATGACAGCGTGGAGTGCTAAGTTATCAGCTCATGATATCGAGCATGATTAGCAATGTGCAAAGCGAGTGCATTGGACACAGACACAGATACCTAATTAGCAGGCTACTGAGAAACATACAAATGAAATAGTAGAATTTCACTAAACAAAACGGGGCTGGACACTGCTTGAATCTCATGTTAGTACAGTTAAACAACCAAACAAGACATGCTAACTGTTGCATAATTGCATTAAAATGCTCCATCCATAAATCTGAATATAATCTAATGACCACTATTACAGTGTTTGCTTTTCACTGTTAATTAGTTAAAATAAAATGGCTGTCACAGTTGTCACACACTGGTTATTAAATTCAGACATTTTCTTAGTTCATGTTTGAGATATGTTTTTAGTTCCAATTAAAAGCATTGCAGTCTGCTGTGAGAGGAGCAGTGTTTACACAGACTTGTCTAATATTTGAAACAGGAGCAACATGCTGAACATAGTCAAGAGAAACTGAAACTAAAGTATTGATACTAACTAACTAGAACTTATCTGATACCAATACCAACACTGTTATTGACACTCACAATATCTGGCTCGATTTGACCACTGGAGGTTGCGACTTGATTAGCACAGACTGAAGTTAGGGGGCAGCAGTCAGCTTGACTTTCTTTTGAGTTTAATAAAAAGACACAAACAAATAAAATAAACACAGCTATATATGTGTAGCTCCGGTGTTTACAGCCAAGTTAGCTTCCATCATACTTTATCCATCTAACTTTAAGCAAGAAAGCAACCAAAAAAAACTGTTTATATCTGAAACATGAATTCTCCCTTATCATTAGCAATGCAGACAATCACTTGACAGTGACCTGCAATAAGCTACAATAAGTATGATGGCACCCTGTTAGCCTTATTGTCTCTGACATTAGAAGACTAATTGCATCATCCTCATTATGCTCAGCTACTACTGAAGGTTAGGAGGGACAGATTTTATGAGCCTGCTCTGCATCAGGACAGACTGAAGCCAACTGTGAATGTTTACATCTGCTATTTCTAAAAGCTGTCACTCAGTTTTTGCTTTTTTTTAAGCAAAAACTGACTTGTTCTGACTTTCTCATTATTTAATGGGCTAAAATTAAATCAATTAGGCATTCATGAGAGATTCACATGTATTCCCCAGGCAAATGAATTAATTATGTTCTGTAAATGAGGTTTGAGTGACCTTTAACAGGGAACTATTCATAGTTCAGTTTCCACAATTGAATCTATGGTTGAGCCAACCTATTATGCACTTTGTGGAGTATCTAATAGAGCATTCAAAATCTGAATATTTCAGAGAGCGTCCATTGACAACACAGTCTGCAAGACTGACCTAATTACTGTCAATAAGACTATAGCATACAGTATCTAATAGTGCAAGTTGCTGCATCCATATTGGAGGCTTTGAGCTATTAGCCATTTTACCCCAGATGTATCTTGCTTCATTTATTTTCTATCTTGCTTAAAAAGGAAGTGTAACTTTTGAGATTTAAAAAAAAAAAAAAAAAAAAAAAAATAAAAAAAAATAATTTAAAAAAAAAAAAAAATTTTTTTTTTTTT
>VUQG01022486.1:0-32710 GCA_015106755.1 Etia nguti | reverse complement strand
CAGAAAGCTGCTCTTTAGTGAGGTTTAGTGGGTGGTTGATGGCAGTGATCCCGAACTCTACAGGGTTGGCATTTGTGGGTAGGAAGGCTCGCAGAATAGCATTATTAGCCACATTGATGAAGGCCACCATGGCGTGCCAGCCTTTGTTATTATACCACACCTGGCAGAGAAGAATAGAATTAACTGGGCACATCTCACAACTGTTTGATCAGGCTGTTCTACGACACAGAGGATCTGCAAATGTAGTCTTCAGAATAAATTTACAAGTGGAAAACATTTAAACTAACTAACAGGAATCAATCATTGACATGACAGACAGTCAGAAAGTGAAAGGTTTGTAAAACAGAAGCCAAGTTTCAGACTGTCAAACTGCTTGCGTTTACAGTAATTTGTGTTACTTTGCTATTTGTGGAAAAACCCACTCTTTTACAAGCTGCACACCTACCTTTATATTGAATTCACTTTCCATATATCGTAAGAACGTGCCAACGTCCCTCAGGGCAAGTCTACTATAGTAACCCTGCAGACAGCAGTTCATTATTATTAATTTTTATTGACTTATTTCAAAATCGCGTACTCTGTCTGTAAATCATAACACAAGAATAATCACCCCAGTGATGTTGAGCATCCGTCCCAGCTGATGAAAAACGTTCCGGATGTCTTTCGGGTCCACATCCAGGATGGGGAGTTGCCCTCCAACTGACAAACCTCCATATCTGAGGACAAAAGATTTCCACTCAGTTTCTCACGTCAGCATGTCTTGAACACATTGCTGTGTCGTTGTAATAAACAACAAAATAAAAATGAAAAAAAAAAAAACATTAAACAAAGAAATAAAATTGTTACCTTTGTTCATTCACCCAGTACTTGCTTTTCAAACTGTGAAAAGAAATGTAGTTTTTATTTAGGTGAATGATCATTACTATTTGCTGTTTGCCTTTCTTTTTTTAGCTCTTTGTTTTTTCTTTTGCCTTAAACCTTTTCTCCTTTTAATTTCCTTTGGGACATATTTTCAGGCTCTGTGAGGGTTTTTAACACACTTGTATTTCTTCTTTACATCCACCTGGTTTTACCTTTTGAGGACAGCTTACAACTACAGTCAAACTTACCTAGTTCTAATAAGGCTGGGGTAGGTTTTGACCAAGTAGTCAGAGATGTTCCTGTCAGTCAGATCCAGCATTGTGTCTCCTGTTGGCTCCAGTCGCTGGCGAGGGGGAAGACCTCCTGCACCATCTGGACAGATGGGCATCATGGTCAGTTTGTTACTTGTGCTGCACTGGCAGGAAGGTGATGGGTTTCTCTGGTTCCATGCAGGACTTTGTAAGATGTTGCTAACCGCTGGGGAGACATCAGGATACTCCCACTCTGGGGTCCTGTTACTGCACGGAACTCTGGAGGGAGAGGAGTGAAGAAATGAAACTGCAAAGGTAAAATCACTCATGTGGTAAAGCCACTATCTATGTACTGTATATACTTTGTTGTAGTTTTAACCATGCACTGTATATGATTTGGCCATTGGATTATTCCTTTTTAATGAAGCTTTTTTTGCTTTTTGCAGTTCTCCAATAAAATATTTAAATGAGGTTTAAGCAAGAGTTCAATAGGGATTTTTTTGCTGCCCTGTTTTCTTTATTATTTCATTTTTGTCAAAATTCAAAATTTCAATGTTCCGGCTCTTGTCCATTTTACTTATGCTCTCCAAATTTATTGCAATATCTCACTGTGCCTTTCATCCCCCCTCCTCCCCAAGCCCAGCTCATCCGGACTGTCCTTGGAGTCTCATCCGAAGTCTCCATCAGCCATCTGCTCACTCTATTTCAACGCCAGCAGCATCTAGAGATTGAGTGGTCTAGTCACTACCTCCCACCTTTATTCGGGACTCCCCTGTATAATGCTACTTGTCATCTTACTGAAAAAAAGTTCTGTTCTTACTGCTTTTGCGTTTTTGTTTTTTTTTTCCTTCCAAATTTCTTGGAGCTGACTGTTATGATTTTGAATCTTTTGGATTAATAAGTAAAAATGCAAGTATGAAACTTAAAATTAAAGTATTTGACAACAAATTTGAATATTATTTTTTAAATGAGTTTAATGTTATTCCAGATACAGATTCTGCAGATTTGCTTCTATAAAAAATACATATGGATACAGTACAAAGTGTTTGTTTGACTATATCTTTTCCTGGCATGGTATGAGCCCTAAGAAAATAGGCATCAGTGCTCTAAGATGTAGCAGAAGGAGTGTTGTTATCTCTAGTCATAATGCTCACCCTAGGGGCTCTCCTTCCATGCATCGCGTGCCCAGGCCTGGTGGATTTAACAAGCGCTCTGTAAAGTGTTTCATTTTGGGGTCATATGGCCTCTCATTGCTAATACAGTGATGAAAAAATACAAAGAAGAAAATTAAATTGGAGAAATAAGCAAAAAATCTATCATCCAACATGTAACTGAAAGATTTATCTAAAGCCTTCACACCTGAAGAAGGTGAACTGCTGTCCGTACATCCAGGGGCTCAGGGTGAGACTGGGATATTCTCCAAAAGGAGGGACAATCATGGTGAAGATCAGTGCTATCAAGACAAAACTGGCAGGAAGGACGATCTGGAATCAGACAGTCACAAGTATAATAACAACAGTTTAGAAAATGTTTTGCAAAATAAGCAAACACATTTGCAAATGCATCCAAACAAATTTGGCTCAAAAAATGTTCTCAATATACACATTGTATCTGTCAAAACTGTCAAATTCATTTAAATGGGTCTCTCAAGAAACTCACACATGTTCACAAATCCCAGTCTATTCAGTTTATATGCATCACACAATGCAACCACAAAGCCATTTCACTCATCACGTCATGTTTATGAGATCCTGTACCTGTGCCAAAAAGTCTTTCTGGCTTCGTGTGGCATGGTGGAACCTCTTTACCAGCAGAGCATGGAACTGTTTCAGGATCAGAGCACCACCTTTCACCTGCCTGGAGCCCTTTCCTGCACTGCTGTCCGATGACTGATTAGTGGCGTTCACTCCATTATGTTCTGTGTTCAACAAGAAAACAGTAAGCAGCACTAAAATCATATCCACAGAAAACAAAGCATTTTAGATGGGCAGCATAATCTGCGTGTGGGAACAGGCGGTGAATGAGTGTTACTGCTAAAATCCACTGAGCAAGGCATCGAAAGTATTCTGAGAGTTATGAATATATTTCCTGAACACCACAAATGCATGAATGCGAGTAAATATATGAATCTGATGCAGCACTATAGATAGAAAAGAGCATATAAGCAGCAAAAACAGACACTAAATTCTAACTACGGCCTTTTTTTACTGTAAAAACTAAGCAGCCTGTACCTGGGCCATTCAAACTAAGTGAGGCTTAACACAAAAGGATTTAGATGGTCACAGAAAACATTTTCTGAGCTTGAATAGTACTTTTTGCATACTTGTCACACTCAGATGTTTCAATTCATCAAGCGAATTTTAATATTATACAAAGAGTAAATAATAAATGATCAATTAATGATTTAATTCAAGTGATTTCTTGTTGAATCAAGAATACACTTAAATACAACTTGGCAAAGTGAAGTAGGTTAAAATATTTTTTAAAAATAGCAACACATGATTCAACAATAAGAACGAGACAGGGCAAAAATGGCATCTGCTGAAAAGCTGCAAAGAGAAAACCACTGCTGACCAAAAAAGAACAAAAAGGCTGATTTAATATTTGCCAAAAAAACATCTTGATGATCTCCAAGCGTTTTGGGAAATATTCTGTGGACAGACCAGACAAAAGCTGAACTTTGTGGAAGGCTGCATGGTGGCTTTGCTACTTCAGGACCTGGATGACCTGCCATAATTGATGGAACCAGGAATTCTGCTCTCTACAGGAAAATGCTCAAGTAGACTGTATGGCCATCATTTTGTCCCCTGAGGTTGAAGCACACGTCAGTTGTGCAGCAGGACAACGATCCAAAAAAGCACCAGCAAATCCATCTTTGGATGGTTCTGCTAATAAAATTAATGGTATTCTCCATATGTAAAGTTGATTGAGATTCTTTGCATAATCTTAAAGTTGATGCTCAAAACCCTTCCAATGTGATGAATTCAAACAATTTTGCAACAAAGTGCAGGCCAAAATTCCTGCACAGTGATGTGAAAGACTCATTGCCAGTTTTTGCAAACACTTGAATGCAGTTCGTGCTGCCAAGCACGAACCAGTTATTAGGTCAGGGGACAATTTTCACATAGGGCAAAGTAGGTTTGGATAGTTTATTTCCCTTAATACACGAAATCATCATTTAAAAACTGCATTTCGTATTTAATTGGGTTATCTTTATATTAAAAACTGTTCAATGATCTGAAATGTTTAACTGTGACAAACATGCAGTAAAATAAGAAATCAGAAAGGGGACAAATAACAGCACTGTATAATAGTTTTCATTATTTTGCTGCATACTGCTTTGAATTTAATATGTCTCTCATTATAATTAGTTACTTGTATCCCCCGTCCAGCTACTGGGATACTAGTTCAACATTCTGTCTACTATTTTGCTGTTTTAGACTATTTTTCTTGTTAATCAATCACTAACAGATTATTTTGTACTGTCAGGAAACAATTCCAGCTTTTGTACAAGTTTTTATCTTTTCATGTCCAAATATTGCTGCTTAAAAAAACTGTTCGCCATACTTTCATTAGTAATTTTAGCATGTGTTTCATCTCTTTCTCAGCTAAGACTTGTAACCGCAGTCTATGAGTTAGCCATACTATTGATTAATAGTTTAGTTAGCCATACTTTTGAAACCTAAGGGTTCTGAATCTCTCTGAGCTATTATAAACAGTAAGATGGAGACAGATGTAAGCTTTCTTCTCTCTTTGCACAACTTCCTTGTTCGGACCCCCCGTGACTTCACTAACCAATCAGAAGCCAGGAATTCCTAGCCTCAGGTAAATGCGGGAAAACCAACTAGGTAGATTCAACACATAATTATTATTGCTTTGAAAGTGCATACATAAACATTGAAATATGTAAACATGTAAATATCAAAACATGTAAACATCAAATATAAATGGAAATGTGTATATAATTAGCTCTGTAAACCTCATAAACACGTCGTTGTACATCAAATGAAATATTAATTTATTTCTACACTTTACACTTTTTTTTTTTACACCTGCCAAGGAGGGCATGTGATTAGTTTGGTTTGTCTGTTTGCTAGCAGAATTAGACTTCTACTTCAACATGTATGTGCACTTGGAAAAAAGAAAAACTGCTGTTCTCAAGAAAATATCATAAACTGAAATGGATCCAGATATCTTTCTGGGTCTATGAATTCAATTTATAGACCCAATGTAGTGTAAAGCGCTTTGGTGTCCTTAGGGACTAAGTAAAGCGCTATACAAATACAGGCCATTTACCATTTACCATAATATGTAAGAAATTTTCAGTCTTGACTAAAGTACCCAGTCACTTTTACATTTTAATCATGTATGCATTCCCTTTGGCTATAATTTTTACTGCTTACCCACTACCTAACTTTTTGAGGTCACTTCTTTAATTAATGGTTATAGTACCCCTAGCTACTGGAAAGGTACTCCCTGGGGTACATGCTTCCCTGGTTGGGATAACTGCCTTTCACAGTGTAATAAATAACTGTCCTTATGTGAAAAGTCCCACATAAAAAGTTGGGAATAAAATATTTAATCGATGAAAGGGGGGAAAAAAGATCTGATTGGCCCAGGTCCAGTGACAAAAAACAGTATTTATATTGCCAGAGTTCAGTCCAGTGGCTCTTAACTCTCTGACCTTCATCTCCCTCTATGCCAACTTTGCAGCCATTTTTTCTCCCTTGTAGCATCCACTGTTCTAGAGGTAGGACACATAAGTGAAACAAAAAACACACACATATATACACACACACACTAGACGGTTAAAAAAAAAAAAAAGAAAGACAAATGAAGCACCACACAACACGTAAAATCTAAACGAGTACTTTGGCTGCTTTTGAAGTCACAGTTGTATAATCTACTTCGAGGATACGCAACACTAACAGCCTAAAAAAAACAGGTGTGAGGCAAATGGATTAACAACACGTTAGAGAGACTGGGCAAAGGGTCAAAAATTCAATTCCAGCAAAAGGCCATGGAGAATATCAGTGGTGGTATTTACCAGGAGTGGTGGCATTATTCGCAGCTTCTCCGTCTGCAGTGACCTTTAGGAATATCTGCAGAGAGAGAAAAAGAACTTTCAAAACTTTTCATTCATTTAATATAAGTTCATCCTTTACGTTCTGAATATATCGTACCCCTTTTTTTCTTTTTTAATTTTCAGTTGACACATCACTAGAACTGTGTGCAGGTAGAAAGCAACAGCAGAAAAATGACAGGGAAGAAAAGAGAAGGAAGAAAGAGATGCAGGATCCAAGCCTAATAAAGACATTAGCTGAAATCTTGTAGCACTTGATCTTAAAAGTTTTTTTTTACAGATGTAGTAATATATTTAAAAATGCTTCAGAGGCATGTAATGTTTAAAAGCACGCCATTTTTCTAATTCATCCAATGAAAGCAAATGTTGACCTTTTCAGAGCTTTTAAAAGTACTAATAAGGGCAAAACCCCCACTTCTCTTACAATGTCTGGCTCTTTACTATGTTATCCACAGTATCAACAAACAACAGACATCCGTACCTCCTCTAGAGATGTATCAGAGATGCCAAAGCTGCTTAGACCCATATCAGCAAGTGTCTCCTCCAGCTCCCTAAACAGGCTAGCATAGGCCCGATGTTTAAACCCTTTACTGGGGAGCAAATAGGTCAGCTCCTGTCCAATCATCTCAATCAGCTTGGCCTCGGGGACATGGTGGTGGATAAGACTTGTGATGCTGTCTACATCCCCTGGAAAGAGGACAGAAATTCACATATAAATGAGCTACTTAAGAGCAAAGTGTTCCCAAAATAGCAGAAACCAACACAAGGACAAAGGAACAAAAACTGCCTGAGATGCAAAAAAACCAAAAAAACAAACAATTTTATTCAAGCACTAAAACGCATAAGCAAATTTATACTTCACCAGCTTCATGGGGTTGCATCTTAAGTCCGTGTCCTCAGGCTGAACAGTAATAGCAAGCTCATGGGTCAATATGACCATTAAATTGGGAATGTGAAAAAAAATTGTCTGTTTATGTTCTGTTTTACAACTTTGATAAGTGGGTCAGTGATGCAAATCTCAACAAGTGCACACTAAAACATATAAACAACTCAGCAGGTTGCACACACACATGCATTTTCTCTGCTACACTTGTGAGGGCCCCCACTTACATAAAGAAAACATTTCTGAAGCAGCTTCTTCCACCAGTAAAAAAACACAGACTTTTGTGGCCAGATTTTTTTTAAACTATTATTATTATATTTTTTTTTAAGTTTTAATGAGGCAGGGCTCAACTGTAAAGGGGTGATGCTATGCACCAGGAATTTCACTTTACTAAACATTTATTAGGTACACCTGTTCAACTGCTTATTAATAGAAATGCCAGTAGTGCGTTTAAGCATATATAATTAGCATATAGACATGGTCGGGACGACCTTCTAGAGTGCAAACCAAGCATCAAAGGGGGAAGAATCGACTTTGATTGTGGCATCATTGTTGGTGCCAGACAAGCTGCTCTGAGACAGAATCTGAGACACGGCTGATCTACTGGGATTTTCCCACACAACCATCTCTAGGATTTACAGAGGATGATCAGAAAAAGAGAAAATTTCCAGTGAACAGCAGTTCTCTGTGTCAGAATGCCTTTTTGTTTTCAGAGATCAGCCGGGAAATGGTCAGACTGCTTTGAGCTGAAGGAAGATAACAGTCAATCAAATAAACACTTATTACAACCAAGGTAGAAGAAAATCTCTGCAGAATGCAGAACAGCTTGAACCTGCTGAGCTACAGCTGCAGAAGACCACAATGACTACCAGTCCGATCAAGAACGGGATATTGGGGATGCAATTTTCATGGACCCACCAAAGTCAGACACTAAAATATTGGAAAAACCAACCATCCCAGTACTAGCCAGGTATGCCTAACAAAGTGAGTGAGTGTATGTAAGTCATATGAATACTGATGACTCCATTGTTGCCAGCATTATAATTATAATCAGGCACAGACAGTTCAAACGTGAGTTGCCTTTGGCTTTGTTTCTTATATAACAACACCACAAGCCTAGAGTCAAAAAAATGATTCTTCACCCTCATTTAAAATTATTGCTTTATGTTTACTAAAATGCAACTGAAAGACATAAAATCAAAGGCTGATTTATTCAAATAATTAATGCATACCAATCAAGTAAACTTCATTTTACCAGAGTCTATTAAATTTAACATTTTCCATTGTTCTCATGTAACAAAATTACATGGAAATTTACATATAATTAAATTTGTTGAAGGCAGTATTTTGGGTAAATTTTTTTTTTTTTGAGTAAATTAGGGTGTACCCGTGTCCAATTTAATTAGGCATCACTTATATGACTCCACTCATAGATACAGATATTGAGTTAATAACACACATATAATAATATCATAGTAACCCAAGTAACCCAGCACCAGTTACTATATGGCTAACAGTCCAAAATTGTTTTGAAAGTTGGACTTTGTGGATCTGGTTTTTATCAGTTTAGCTGATTGCCTTTTAACTCTATTTCAACAGGACAATGATCATGGGCCAACTTCAAATGGATTTACATTAAATAAAAGCCAAGCATTGCTTTTTCAAAAATATTTTTAAATGTAATATGTATGTTCATTTATACCTCAAACTACTGAGCATAGAAACCAGTGTAAAATACTGCACTTGATAACCCAGTTGCCTGCTAATGATAACATAAGCCAGAGCGAGCATGATTTGATCTCTAGATAAATAGATGAAAAGTGTAAAAAAGTCACATTTATTCTAGTGTTAAATGGGAAAAGCTTTGGGATGTTAAGCCACGGTACGATGGAACACTTGATGTACTGGGTAGGTTTCTGGTTGAGAAGTAAAAGTGGGTAAAACCATAGCTGAACCAAGCAGTCCTGAGAGTCTTGAGAAAGTGGGCTTTGCTTTAAGCACAATGCACAAATTTTAAAATGTGCTACTTCTTATGTTGCTCTTAGCCAATAGTACTGTTACGGTGAATTCTCTGATATCCTATGTAGTAGTCGTACCCTTATCCTCATCCTTACCCTAAAACAAAACTTAACTTGAACTTGAAAACCGAGTTCTACTTTCCAAAACACACCTTGAAGAAGAAAGAGCGAGCCAAAATCCTCTCGTTTTCCAAAAACTGTCTTGAAAAATATACATTTAGTTTAAACTTTGTCTTCAGTGGAACAGGAAAACAGGAGAACGTAGACAGATGCAAAAACAAACCAACCCCTGAGGCATTGCTCATGAGGAGGAAGATTAAAGGGATATACGATATCCACTTACCATCCAGAACTCTGTCTAGATGCTGAAACTGATTCTGAGACTCATCTTTATATCTGGTGCAGATGGAACAGGAACACGAGCAGTCTGAGGCACAGTCGCAGTTATTCTGACAGAAATAGAAAATAACACCTTGAACAATGCAAAAGAAGAAAAAAAAAGGATTTTTTGACTAAAAAGTGAGAAGACAAAAATCACGTATTCTCTTGCATATGTCTGTGGTAGAAACAGATTTGTTTTCTGTGCAGAAACTTGCTGAGATGAGAAGCATTGCAGATGGTTGATTAAGCCTAAAAGTTCATCCTCACCTCCTTCTTCCTGAGGTCCTTTATCCTCCTTACAAGCGTCAAATAGAAACCAACTCCAAAACAGTTTTTGAGGAATAGGGGGGACCCACAGCAGTGCAGCTGCCCTTTGGAGATGATGGCGATGCGGTCGCTTAGCAGGTCGGCCTCGTCCATGTGATGAGTGGACAGGATCACAGTGCGGCCTGCACAAGGAGCAAGCTTTTATCAAAAGCTTGGCCTGTTGTACATGAACAAAGTAGCGTGTGATACCAAAGCTTTTCAGTGCCTTTACAGCGGATGCAGAATTTATTGGTTTTATGACTTAAATTATGTCTTTTGTTGTAGCCACCCAGTTGAATTTTCCCCTTTTGATCAGTTCTCTACAAAATTCAAGTGCCTCAGGAGAGCTGTAAAGCTACAACAGATTTTCTTTCATTCTTCAGTAAATTCTGGAACAGTGAAAAGTCAACTTGAGGGTAAAAAGCACCTTTTAAGAGTTACAAAATGCAGTTGAGGCAATAAAAAAATGATTGAGAGAGTTAAAGTGTGGACCAGACCATTAAATGTGACTTTACAGACAGCTTTTACCAGTTCTGTATTTCAGTAAGAGGTCCCAAATGGATCGTCTGGAGTAGGGGTCCACTCCTGAGGTGGGCTCGTCTAAGATGACGACCTTTGACCCTCCGACAAATGCCATAGCCACCGACAATTTCCTCTGCATGCCGCCTTTAATTTGAATAGAACAGATGTTTAAAAGAGATTTTTTTTTCTCCTGCTTTCTCTCACACACAAAGAGAAACAAGTAATGACCTGAGAGGTTCTGAGCCTCATCATCTCTCTTGTGTGGCAGCCCAAGGTCCACAAGCATGTCCTCGACCTCCCTTTCTGCCTCCGCCTGGGTCCGACCTTTCAGCAGTGAATAGAACAAGATGTGCTCTTCTACTGTAAGACTGGTAACAAAAACACAGCAGCAGTAAGTAAGCCGTTTCTGTAAGAAGGTTCATTTTGAATGATTGAATAACTTAAAAATTATTAATATTGTTGTTGGTTTTTTAGGTGAATAAATCACTTAAAAATGGAACTTACTGGTTAAAGAGGATGTTGTGTTGAGGACACATCCCCATTGAAGTGCGGATAATGTCTATGTCAGTTCTAATGTCTCTCCCATTAATATAGGCTGTGCCAGATGTGGGAGGATAGAGCCCGGTCAGGATGGACCTGCAAAAAACAGAAACAGACCATCATAAACAAGTGTTACCAACCTTTAAGTAGCTATCAAAATTCAGTTTGCATCTAAACCAAAGAGAAACCTCTGAATAGATCATTTTAAAGACTTGAATAGGATATGTTTGTCAAGTTTTAATGAAATATCCTTGCAAGAAGCTTCCAAAATGCATAGAGGCTGAAATGTTTCTGAATCATTGCCGCTCAGACAGACTGCATGAATTCCCTTTACATCTTTTCAGACTGTGTTTTTAAAAAATCAGTTTACTTTCTATAAAAAACACTCATACAGCAAATGCAAGATTTTAATTTTAAATCTCATTTCAGTGTACATTGTCGTGGTTTTTCCAGCCCCATTGTGCCCCAGGAAGGATGTGATCTGCCCCTCGTAGAAATTAATGTTGAGGCAGTTGACAGCTGGACGAGAGCTTCCATCAAAGACTTTCACCAGATCCTGAATTTGCACCCCCATCACAAGGCCTACTGGGTCAGGCTCAAAGAACAGCTGGTCTGCATGTGAAAACAGATCGAAAATATCATCAAAACATGACAGAAATAACACAGCAGCTCTCAAAGTTTATTTTAATTTAATGTAATTCTTTCTGAAAGTTTCTATGAGCACTTAGTGGAAAGAGAGCTTTTAGTCTACTGATTTCTCCGTATTTTACCTACCTAATACTATTTTCCTTTCCTTTCACTAACCTGACTGAAGCCCAGTGCCAGCAGTTTCCCTAATAACAATATATTTACAGCTTCTAATCAGCACAGATATTTCATTTTCAGTTTTCCCCTGTGTTTTCCCAGTCTGCTGCAGGTTTTGCATGCTTCCACCAGGTGCCCCCAGAGAGTTCCTCACACCAGTGTGGCATCTCTCTCCAACTGAGTCATTATCTAGTATGCCTTCCCCTTGTTTAGTCTGTGAAGTGTAGTCACAGTTACTGTTTCAGCATTCTGAGCTTTTCTTCTGTATTTGTGTCATCACCTTCATTTCCCGAGTCCTGGCCGTCCTCCTGGTTTGGCACTTCTTCTTGCTGTTTCAGCAGTTCCCTCTGTCTCTCCCGCTGCTCTCTCTTACTTTGGTGCTTGCAGATTTTCCTGCTGGCTGAGCCATTACAGGTGTTTGTCTCTGGTGTGCTCTCGATGTCCTTCTCTTGGTTCTCTGGTTCAGGTTTCTCAGGAACTATAAGGGATAGACAGTACACCAGCTTAATAGCATGCTTTTTGATCAAAGGTTTACCAGGCCTATAATTAAAAATCATCACCATGAAAGCGCTGAAGTTACATATTGATTTTTACTCTCCAGTTAAAAAGAAAACTAAAAAAAAAAAAAAGAAAGAGCCTAATCTTTTCTTTGTTCAAATAACACACTGGCTATGTCGACCCATCATATGGTTATAAGGACAGTTACTCAAAGTGAGGACACCCTATTTATCTGTCCTTTACCAAGCTTTAGATTTACTTCCAGCTCTGAAACTGATGGGATGGGCTGAATAAGCCTTAACCTCACCTTATATTGACATTCAATGGAACAACAACACTCTTCATCTGGTAATAAGTTGCCCTTTCTAGCGCCAATTTTAAAGATAAAGAATAAAGGTAGAAATTTCTTTGACTCAGGTTTTAGTCATAGTGCTGCTCTGCTGTTGACTAACCTCTGTCTGCTGTTTCTGTGTGTGAGGGTTTAGGTGTTTGCCAGTAGGAGGGCTGGAATGGGAAGTAGAATGGCCGACCAATGCCATACTGTCCTAAAGGGGAGACACAAATAGTTTGATTTTATGAGTACAAAGCTCATAGTATTGCTAAAATATTGTAGAATATAAACTAAATCACACAAACTACAGGATGCCCAACCTGGGAAAACATTATCCAGATACCAGGCCAGGATACCGTAGAGAACAGCATCAAAAATCATCATCAGGATGGAGGTGAGAAAGGAGTAAGTGTCTTTCTCTAAGGGGCTGGTCTTAATGTTGTTCCACTGCAGACCCAAACCCTGCTCCTCATACCGTGACAGGTACTCTGTCCCGAAGCCAAAGGCCACAGGTGACAACAAGCTCTGAAAAAATAAGGGGTAAAAAACCAAAAAAACAAAACAGGATGCTCACTCGTTTCACTCGTTGCTGGATATCTGTGTGTAGTCATGAAACTACACATAGTGTAGTTGTGTTTACCATGACATTTACTTACATACAGTGCTTAACTAATTTATTAGACCTGTCATAAAACATGAAGGCACAAATATTTTTGAAATCTGCTAAAAACTTGTTTAAAACTTAAGATTTTATTGTTATTCATAGAAATTAATCAAGCATTCAACCACTAAAACATTTTTTCTGTTCAGAAATGCAAGTAAATAAGTGTAATTTGACATTTTAATAAAAAAAATAATAATGAGTTTTCTTATTTTTTAGGCTTTTTTGTTAAATTGCAAATTTGAAAATTCATAAATAACAACAATAATTGTATTTTAGCATTAAAAAGATTTCAATTAAAGAGCTTGCATAGATTAACCAGTATACGCAAGGGCAACTGTAGCATAATCTATACAGTAGTAGTTTAATGAATGTGTTAAGCACTGTAAATCATACTTACTGTGCTTAAAAAGCATAACTTCACATTTGATTTTGTATTTTAAACAAAAAAATAAACATACTGCAGCCAGTTTCATGCTCTTGGTGATGCGGTCTTGCCAGGCAAAGCACAGGATGTGAGGCAGATAGAGGGTGAAATAAATGATGCCACTGCAGGCAGCTGCCAGGTTGGCCTTGTTGAAGAACACGCTCATCAGAAAACACTGCATGATGGTGGCCACAGTGAAAGTCATCAGAAAGAAGAAGACAAGGATCGGGTCGCTGTAATTCAACACCTTGCCGCCCTGAGATTAAAAAGTAGATATATAGAGCATGACTATCTCTGGAGTGAGTTTTACTTTCACATTTAAACACGAACATTTAGAGTTTAAAAAAAGAGAGACAGAGAGAGGGGGAAAAAAAGGAATAATGAATAACTGTAACAAAAAAAATACATTGAGAAAAACACACACACACATATAAAATATATATATATATATATATATATATATTAATATCATCCACAAGAGGGCAGCATTAAACCCTGCGAAACATGAACCCTTCAAAACAACCTTTTGGTCTGGCAACCTTTACTATTCAAAAGAGACATATTCAGCTGTTTTTCCACACAAAAATCTGTATGCAGTCACAAAGTATTTTGGGGGCTTATGATTAATGTCACATAGGCTGTTAAACATAGATTAGTTTATATGAGGATTTGGTATTTAACTGTATTTTGCATTTTTATTACATTAATAACATGTTCAATGAGTTCAAGAACTAAATAACAAATCTACTATCAAATAAGTTTACCTTGAAACAAAGTAACGTGCCATGCAGGCCACTTTGTGCTGAGGAATCAAATTTTAAACAGCCAGCTTTGATAGCAAATAAAACATATATACCCCCCGAGGTCCAAGGGTCAAGCTGCAGGTTTGAATAAACATACTCTAAAGAGCTTTTTTCACTTTTTCTCTCCAGCTCTTTGTGTTTTCTTACCATGACAATAGAGGTCAGCAGCACTGTGCTTGCAGTCATCATGAGGAAGCTGTCGATGAACCACGTGTACCAAATGACTCCATTGCTGACCCCCATGGCTTTGATGGTCTCTTTAAGACGGAGCTCCTTTTCCAGCACGATGCTCTTCACTGTCATGGACACAGAGTAGATCCAGGCCAACACCATGAATATTGGGAAGCAGCGGTTCAGTGTGATCATGAAGCTAGAGTAGAAGTAGGAGAAGAGAGGAAGATGGTGAATTAGGATTACACTGATTCTGTGATCTCTCAGCACAGAATACATTAATCTTAATTTCAGTCAGACAAAAGAGCAGCACATTTTTCCAAAAAAGTCTGTATTCTAGTGAGGAAATTCAGTGTAGTGTTTTTCCAATGATAATAACTAGAACAGCACTAATACAGACTGCAATAAACATCAATACCCCACTCTACATTCAAACGAGATCCACCAAGATGAATGGCATGAAAGAAAAAGCCGACTTTTTTAATTTACCTTTATACTGTCCTTGACTTAGCTTTCAACAAACCAGCACTCAAGCTAGCTGAATAGTCTGAAAATGTTTAATTCATAATGTGAGTTTTCATTCTCTTCCTCACGGTTACATTACTGTATGTCTGAGTCTGCTTGACTGGGCTTTGAAATCTACTGAAATTCAGTTACAAAACCAGTCCACACAGAGTTAAGCAGTTAATCACCGAGTTGGACAGTTATTCAACGCATCTTTTAATAAATTAAAGCTTCACTTTAACTATACACGAATGTAGATTAAATTGAATCAGTTACATGGACAGTATATACAGGAGCATCCTTTTTATTTTGCAATTAATTGTCCTCCAATTTGACATCAAAATACTGTGAAATGGGGCCTGTCATTTTCACAGAGTTAAATGGGATAATCCCTTAAAAACATGGTTTAAATGGAGATCATTTACACTGAAATATTATATTATGAAAATAATACTAGGTTTTGCAGCCCTCTAAAGCGCTGTTACACTTTCTGATGTGCAGAAAGTGCTTTATGTGTTTCTTTTTTAAAGCTTTTTTAATGAAAAGACAGAAAAATGCATATTGTGAAAAATACTGCACTGCACTGCTGCAGTGACCGGCAAACTCACAGGTCATCTACGTAGCATGGATATGGCATCTGCTGGACATAGACCCCGAGTGGCCAGTCGTTGCCTGTGTGAATTTTAATGATGCCGTGTTCAATCATATCCTGCAGGTAAGCAAATCCTCCCCAGATGTATCTCTGGTCCTCCATGGGGTCTGCTCTAGGACCAGGATCCCAGTACCTGAGAGAGAGAGAGAGAGGACACAGAAGAATGAAAGATGTCTGGATCTATGCGAGGATGGTGTTTCATAACATCAGAGTAATATATAAGCTTTTGTTGGTGTAGTTGTATTAAATAATCCCGGCCACAATCTCCACTGATTTTTTTTTCCAACCATAAATTATCCTAAAGCCAAAGTCTTTAAACCCGTGCACGCTGATTTACTTAAGCGGATAAGTCTGACTCAAAGCTCTTTTACAATCTGATTATTCAATTGTATAGAGGCAGGAGTCCCACTGCTTCCATTACAGCCTGCTGGTGTGCTGCAAACAGCTAAATCTGCTTGTTCACCCCAGGGGATATTGACATACTGTCTCCTTATGAATAAGAGATCAAAGAGAACGGGAAAATGCATGTAAGAGCTACACATGGTTGGATGAAAGGGCAGGTATGGAACAGCCAAAAACCTTTGGAAGACAGCGAGAGATGCTTTTCCTCTGGGGAATGTCACAAATCCATATAAATTGCCTCATTAATGTGGCAGTAACAAGATTTAAAAAATCTAGAAGGAGCAAGCTGACAGGGATATTTACTGCTTTAAATGATATTGGTTTTGATATTAAATGATATTGATTGATCTAATCAATTTTATTTCTACTTTTAATTAAGTACAATTAAAGCCCACGAATGACATTTTGTTATTTGCCAAAAGATGTTTATTAAATTAGGAGCTCTCTGCTTGGTCCCAAGATAAATGAACTTAAGCAGTAAAGAAGAAGTTTTTCAGATATTTTTCGCATTTTGTTCTTTTGAACAAATAATAATAATTACTCCAATGAAACGAAAGCATCAAAAACATGGGTTCCACTGCATAGATGCTTTACCTTTTCAAATGTTATGGTCAAAACTATATTTTCTTTAAACTACTGCACAACAGGAAAAACTGTCACACAAAATTGTCACACAAATATTGAGACCTTTTATTTAGCATGTTGCCAAAGCACCTTTAGCTTTGAAGCACCATAGGGTTTCCTTGTTATGACACAGTGATTCCTTGGCTCACGACTTTTCTGTCATTCTCTGAAGATCCTCTTAGTTTTTGTCCTTTGAGATGGGGACATATGATGGAGGGCCATTTTCAGGTCTCTCCAACGAACTACTCAGGGACATTCACAGAGCTGTCCCCAAACCACTCTGGCATTAGATTTATGTCTCCTTAGTGTAATTGTTCTGTTTGGAGGTGAACCTTCAACCCACCCTGAGGTCTTGAGCCCAGTGGAGTTTGTTTTCATTTAAAGCACAGAGATGGAAGATGTCTCTGTGCTTTGCTCCATTAGCTCAATTCCCTCAACCCTAACCAGTCTCCCTGTGTTGCCTCTGAAAAAAAGCATCCCAGCACCATGCTCACCATTGTGCACTGTTTGGGGTGTTTTCTCCAGACACGGTGCTTAGAATTGATGTCAGAGAGTCTAATCTTGGTTTAATCAGACCAAATAACCTCATTTCTCCTTCCTGACAGTCCTTTAGATGAACTTTTGTAAACTACACGCAGGCTTTCACTTGGTAAGAGTTGCTCACCCAGTTGCTTAGTCGATCATATGGTCACCTCCTTGAGTCCAAACCTTTTCAGTTTAAGAAGTATAGAGGTCACTCACTGTGCTCTTGGGAATATTAAATGCAGCAAAGCCTGCGCTACATTTCAAGGTCTGTCGACTGAATGTTTCTTTTCCTTCCCACCTTGTAATTAGTTTAAAGAATTTTCATCATTGTGGAGTGCAGATTGATCATAAAAGAACATCTAATTTGAACACTTTTAGCCTGTTCAGTGCAACATAAAAAAATTGTGAAAAGTTTTAGGGATTTGGATACTTTCTGAGTGCAGTGGTTACAGTCCAACAAAAGCTGTCATTTAGTTTTATTTTAGGGGGTTACAAATGTTGAGTAGTCATTCATTACCGACCTGTCTTTTATCTTGTTGGTACGCTCCACCGCATCAATATCCATGCGGATCTTGTACTTGACATGCGGCGGAACACTTGTGGTCCAGGGATACATGTCCATGAAGACCACGCCAGCCCAGAACTTGTTCTCCTCCAGCAGGTGCAAAGCCTCATGGATCATCTGGGACTCATCTGTGTAGGCCACAAACTTATCCAGACTAACGCACTGCAGACAGAGAAAAATGGAGAAGGATGCGGATTTGTGTCACAGAAGAAAAAATATAATCCTTTCTTCTATAATATCTAAACTGATGTAACAGTATGCAAGTGCATGTGAAAGTCTAGTTAGATTATGCATTCGATTAGATGCTAAACACTATAACTAACATGAAATACTGGAAGCTAAGGAGCACACATTATGTTTCCTTATTTTCTAAGCATCTATTTTCTGAGCTGAATCCTAAATCATTGCTGTTGCTTTTATGGGTTTTTCAATGGAGTGATCTGGTCACATGGGAAAATCTGAGCCACTATATTCATTGTGCAGTGGCAGACATAGGCATGTTCATATATGCAAGCAGGAAAGCAAAATCCAGTTAATGTACACACACTAATTGCACATTGCAACTCTCATTTTCTCACACACACTTGCTATATTTACCACGTGTGTAATTACCATGTGAAACTCCCACCATATGCACCATAGATACAGCTCTCTAACCCCACTCTCACACTCCCATGTAGACCGTGTCTAATGTCCTCATTCACATTACTGTACAATACCCTGAGAGCACTCAAAGACAGAGAAGAGATCACTTCCCATTCATCTTTATGTGAACACACAATCACTACACAATAATGTTCTCTCAGAGATTGGCTGAGAAGAAGGAGCCTCAGTGATACACATGTTCCAATAGGATGCCAGTGTGAGAAACATACCCCTGACAGAATAAGAGGACCTCATGCTAACTACAGCAGTTATCCTATGGCCCAGTGATTGCTGACAGCTATATCTAATTGGCTAAATCCCCCTGGATTGTTTGTGGAGCTCTGAAGGGTCTTGGCACTAAACTAGGAGACAAAGGGTAGACTGAGGTGCCTGCACTGATAGGGTTCTTTCCAAAATCCAAACCCGAACCCCTTTTAATCAGACACAAGGAGAGAGGGAAGGCGTGAAGGATGGATAGAGTGATTTGCCCTCTTTTATGCTGCAAGCACAGGAGCTTGTTTGAATGAAGTGCTATACACTAAAAAAGCACTGAGTTTTGAGGGGGGTGACTGATTCCCACCTACTCTCTACTTTATCACTGAATTTACAAGGGAAACAAGGGAAGGGGGTGACAGCAAACATGTTCTTGACACCTTTCAGTCTGCTGGACGGAAGAGCTGTGCTAAGTGGTTGTGCCCTGTGTCAAAAGGCCTGGCACAGTCTCCAGGAAGAAGAACTGGGAGACAGACACTCTTGTCTGTAGAATTTAGACAAAGCCTAACAAAAAGGTCAAATGCCTTGTGATGGGAATGCGCAAAACTGAGGAAAAGAGGTGGGGGTGGCTGTAGCTCAGGCGGTAGAGCAGGTCATCTACTGATCGGAAGGTTGGTGGTTCGATTCCTGGCTTCCCCTAGTCTGCATGCCAAATATCCTTGGGCAAGATACTAACCCCAAATTCCCCATGCGTCCATCGGAGTATGAATGTGTGTGAATGTAGATTAGTTTGCACTTGTGTTTAGAAGTGCTTGTATGAGTGGGTGTGAATGGGTGAATGCACAAGTTGTGTAAAGCGCTTTGAGTGCTCAGAAGAGTAGAAAAGCGCAATATAAGAACCAGTCCATTTACCAGTAGAGAGACACAGAAAGAGACAGGTTACTAACCTCTCCATACTGGTTGAACACGTGTATGAGCTGGTCAGTGATGTTAAAAATGTTCCTCCAGTCAAAGTTTGGCATGCCCGCCTCTCTCTCTCGCTCTGGTCCATTGTAGAGGAAGTTGAGAATGTCTTTTGTGGTAAATTCAGTTTCCACCAGACTGTTGTCCATGAAGTCCATCACCGTTGGGTTCCTCAGTGTATCCTTCAGTGAGAGTAGAGTTACTGTGCATAATATAAATACAGTACAATACATGCTCATGCAAAAGAAAAGTTTGATTCAGGTGGCTGCATAGTATATTAAGGAAAATGTAAAATTTAACTTTTTCAAGGTTGGGCTGACCAACCTTATGTTAGAGGTCATAAATATGAATTTCTAAATATCAGGAGTAGTGCACCGTCTGCTGAATGCTAATTAACTGGTAACAAATTATCTATGCTGGGTATACATGGACTTAATGTGGGTGGACATAATATTCAACTAGCTAGTGCTTTTAAATGTATCATTTTTTTTCTTTTTTTCTTTTAAATAATACCCAGTTAATATTAGTTATAAAAAAGGCTTTAAATTTGCTTTACTAGGTTTGAGGTTGCTGACTGAGAGCCACACACACATAATCACAAACCACTCAGTCACAGAACTGAATCACATGGTTGAGTGGTTCATTCAGTGCCTGACAGGTGGAAACTAACACAGGCAGCTGTAGCTGGTAGTCATCTATGAAATATCACCTGTTAAGTCAAGTCACTGTCTGTCTTGCAGTGGGGTTAGGTTAATTGGTGATTCTAAATTCCCCATAGGTGTGAATGTAAGTGTGAATGGTTGTCTGTCTCTCTATCCGACAGACTGACGACCTGTCCGGGCTATACCCCGCCTCTCGCCCTATGGTAGCTGGTATAGGCTCAAGCCCCCCATCATGCAGCTGTGGAAGATTTTTTGGCTGCACATCTATGTTGTGAATCTGCTGTTCAACTAAATCCCAAAGGTGCTCGAATAGATTAAGTTCTGGTGTCTCTGGATGGCGTTTGAGTACAGTGACGCAACTGTCTTGTTCAAAAAAAACAGTTTGAGATGATTTGAGCTTTTTGACATAGTCAGCAACAATACTCAAGTAGGCTGTGGTGTTTAATTGATGGTCATTTAGCACTAAGGAGCCCAACATGTGCCAAGAAAATATCTCTCACACAATTACATCACCAACAGCAATCTGAAATGTTACGAGGAAGGATAGGCCGCGGCTTTCATGTTGTTTATGCCGATTCTGACCCTACCAACTGAATCTCACAGCATACATCAGAACTCATCAGATCAGGCAACATTTTTCCCAATCTTCAATTATAATTTTGGTGAGCCTTTACAAATTGTTGCCTCGGTTTCCTGTTCTCAGCTGACAGGAGTGGCACCCGGTGTGGTCTTCTGCTGCTGTAACCCATCTGCTTCATGTATTGTGCCATCAGAGATGCTGTTTTGCAAATGTATTATTTGAGTTACTGTTGCCTTCCTATCAACTTGAAGTAGTCAACACAGCATTTTCACCCAGAGAAATGCTGTAAACACTAGAGATGGTTATCCGTGAAGATCCTTGTGAATCAGCGGTTTCTAAAATACTCCTCATTAAAATATTACTCTTCCTCATTCTGATGCTCATTTTCAACTTCAGCAGGTTGACACAACCATGTCGGCATGCCTAAATGCATCAAGTTGCTGCGATGCGTTTGGCTGATTCAATATTTCCAATAACAAACAGCTGAGCAGGTGTACTAATAAAGTGGCCAGTATCCGCAGTGTATTTATAAATGGATGCAGCTTGCTAAAAAGCTTGCTAGCATTAGCTGCTGGTTTTTTTTTTATTCCACTTTATTGTCCAAATAATGAAATGAAGGGCTCAAAATAGGACTTCACAAACTAATGGGTGGATTCACAGTGGCTATGTCCATCCTTTTATATAATGTCAGTGGTAGTAAAGAGAATTGATGTGTAAATGTGCATTAAATTGAGTTTTGAGGGGGGTATCTATTATTGTACGATCTACTACACAATATAAAGCGCCTTGAGGCGACTGTTGTTGTGATTTGGCGCTATATAAATAAAATTGAATTGAATTGAATTGAATTAAATTAGTGTGCAGGAATGTGCAGTAATCATACCCTGATCATGTTCATCTGAACGCTGTTTTGGAAGAAAGCCCAGAGTTGAGGTCCCACCTCTTCCCAGGCCTTGGCCATGTTTTGGAGCCTCTCTAGCTCCTCAAAGGTTGTGTTGGCCTGGACAAACACAAATACACACATCTTATGAAAGTTGAAAAATATTTCCGGAGTAGTACAACAAAAGCATATTTAACACAAAGCTTTCGCGTTCTGTGCTAATAATACTGTCAATAATGAGTTTGGTAGAAGTGTCAGTTGTTAGAGAATAGTGTCAGTTAAAAATAAAAAAAAGGAGAGATCAAAAAAGTCCACTAACAATTTATCTAAGGTTTACGATGCAACATACAGCGGATAACAATGGAATGTTACATTATGTAATTTGGCTACATTCAAAACGCCACTCTGTTTTGTGTCAGGAGCATTAAAAGAGACGTAACAGATCTGTTTTTCCTTCCACTGCCGCACCCCCACATTTACACTGAATTCTCTCCCTCTGCTTTCCATCCCTCACATTGCATCAGATTACCCCTCACCCCCATCACCGCCACCATCCCTTTGCTTTCCTCTGCTTCTTTAGTCAGCTCATTCCAAAGGTGGGTGGGGGTTTCTATGCATCTACACTGATACTGAGTGTTGAAAGAATCGGAGAAGCGGAGCACAAGTGAGTTGGAAAAGGGAGAGAGGTGATGGGTCAGGCTGGAGGTGGTCTCACTCACACTCTTTAATATCTTGCGGGCTGCGGGGGAGTCGGGGGTGTAAAGGATCTTTCCCATCAGCAGGGGCTTGACTGAATTCCACACAATTTTCGTGACAGGGTTGGACTCCAAGGTCTGCATCAGGGCATTGCAGAAGGGAGCTAGGGGTAGGAAAAGATTAAGAGAATGAGAAACAAATGATATTCATGCATAATCATTTTTCCTTATGGGCTCCATATGTGTTAAGAATTCAGACGTAACAAATGATCAATTAAAGAATCTTAATATGAAAAAAAATAGCCAATCAGAGCGTATCAGCCAACTTTCTGGAACAAATTTTGCCGTTTGAGTCAAACTCTGTCCACATGATAACTGAGGGATCTCATGCTAATGAATTCAAACAACATGTAACTTGTGATATTGTTTACTCATTGTTTTAGATTTCAAAAAAGTGATACTATAACTACTTGTGGTGTTTGCAAAACACTATCATATACAGCAGGAACAGGTGTATTTATGTTTCTGTGATTATTAGTCTGTGATGAGTATAGTCTTAATACTATATTTGAGTAGAATATTTTGAAAAAAAAAAAACCCTCTTTACTTACTGGCAGTATCATCATAGACATAGTTGTGGTTTTTGGTGCCATTGACCCCCAGAAACACCTTATAATTGTTGTCTTCATACCAGTTGAAAGACAGGACCCTAGAGCCCCCACCCTCTGGATATCCACAGAAGAGACTTGACATGCTGGACATCAACTGGGTGAAAGAGGAAGGACCCCCAGTTTGGAACAGGGAAGACACTGCCTTCAGGAGCTCCTGGGAGCTCTCCTGCTCCATCATCTGTGCAAGACAGAGGGGCCCAGTTAAACTTTTTTATTTCAAAATTATCAAACAATCCGATAGAGTCTGCAGCCATGAAGCTTTACAAGGCTGTAGCTACAGCAGTGTTTCAATATTAGCATGCTAACATGGTCACAATGAACACACACAGTAATTGGCACTAATGATAAAAAGCAAAATACAAAAAAGGTGAGCCCAAATCAAACAGAAATCGGATTTTACTGTGATCTCATCATTTAGGTGGTAAGATCACCAAAGTAGCCCACATCCTGATACGTGAGTTCCTGTATGAGACACTGGTAACACTTTACATGAAGTACAATATGTGTAAACTATAAAGAAGATATGAACATGATTAATAACTTATATTTACAAGTTGGTGACTCAGATAACACAAGTCGGGAAATAGGATTTACTACAGTCAGAATAAACTAGGGTTTAAACTACCTTTAAACTAGAGTTCAATCATTTTACCTCTGTCTAATATACAGTACACACCCCTAACACCAAATGGGTTATATGCTGTTTCTCAAACCCTGACTGGCTGTTAGTTTTTAATTTTTATATATTTTTTTGTCTGGCGTGTCTGTTGATCAGTGCTGAGAAGTACGACCAAACATTTTCTGGCCTACAGCAGGATGAGTAACTAGTCAGTATTGCTGGAAAGTGTAAACAATCCATTTTGAGTCATTTGACCTTCATCAGATAATTATACACAAATCAGGGATATTTATGTTTCTCATATTCATTCATGCCCTGTGAATTTTAAAGTATAAACAGTCACAAGAAAACAATAGCTTAAAGATAAGCAAAGAAGTTGGACAGAGAAGAGCTGCAAGGTGGACTAAATATCCTCCTATTGACAGAACAAAAATAGCTTTAACCAAGACAGCAATTCTCCCTGCTACATATCATTTCCTCTATGAAGATAATGGAGGAGGCCATCAATAATTGTATTGCATGTTGCTCCTACATGTTGGTAGGACTGAGCATTTTGGTTCAAATCATATTTGGATTTATTAGCACGGGTCAGCACTGATAATAAACTCGGCTCCAGAGGTCAGTGATGAAAATGGCTCTTTGATAGTCTATGACTCCTACTCAAAGCTGCCTTTTACACGTGGACACGCGCAGACATACACATGCTACAACACACCCTTCATGTCTGTCGCGCTCACTCCCTCTTCCTCTATTTTCTTATGTATTATTTCTCGCACAAAAACATCCACACACACACTGAACTGAAAGGAAGAAGAGGTGGGTAATGAGAGCTTTTGGCTCGCCTTTCTGTCACCACGGTGATACGAAGGTCCCACCTACAGGATGTGTCACCTCAAAAGAATGTCCCTCTTTTTTTTCCCTCCCTCTACCTCCCACCCTCCTCTCTCTTTTTCTCTCACCCCTGGCTAAGGTGATGATGGGATACGCTCTCCCTTGGGACAAACCGTGAACGTGCCTAAACACACATCTCACAGTGATTTTTGTGTGTATGTGTTGCCTGATAAACACACACGTTATTCTACTCTATTGTGTAACATTGCAATATGCTGTTTTATACTGTTTGTGGTTTTTGTTATATATAAACCAATATATCCCATTTCATTATGTTCTACCGTATTTGTTCTATTCGACTCTCTTAGTTTTATTCTATTTTATTCTAATATTTTAGATATGTAATAATGTATCTGTGTTTATGTGTGCATGCACATTGTGGCTGTGACTTGTTGACACATGGAACAATATGCTCCAACATACTATGTCTCCTTCTAACTTTATTTGAATAGTGATAGTTCTTGAAAGCTGATTTTATTATTTTTTATCATCCAATTCTTTTTACTTATTCAGTTTTTTTTTCATTATCGTCTCATTCATATATATTTTTTTCTTTCATCTGCGCAAGTGTGTGTGTGTGTGTGTGTGTGTGTGCGTGTGTATTTACATTTCTATTCCAGTTGCATTCTTCTTGTAGAAAAAATCTAATCTACAGTATCTACTGTATTCTCTTCAATCCTGTTCTATTCCATTGTGGTTAGTGTTTCAGATCCATTCATTTATAATGCATGTGCATGCATATACATTACATGTAAGCAGATACACAACATACATATTTTTAGCTCACAAAGCACTTGCAAAAATGTATTTTTTAACACATACTGTACATGTAACCCTCACAGTACTGAGCACATCATTCAGCTTCTTCTGCGAGCGATTCTTGAACGGGGAGCAACGGAAGAGGCAAGTTTCCTGCATGACTAAAAATACTAGTGCCTCTGATACTGCAGGCTTGAGAAGAAGAAGAGACTCAAGGAGCAGAAGAGAAGGGATCGATGGCATTTGGACTACTTACATCTTGGATCTTCGCTGATGTTGCCTTAAGGGCCTGGCCCCAGAATTGCAGGTCAATGCCCACGGAGCTTCTGTCCAAAACCTGAGGCATCTAGAGGGGAACAAAACAGGAGATCTATTAAAGTAAAATGAGATGATTACAGATAAGGGGGGATTTAAACACAACTGGCCCTTTGTTCTTTTATGTTATAACCATTACTGCTCTTTTTAAATCATATAATATCTCAACTTGTGACCACATAAATTCATATCTGGTCACAAGTGATTTCCCGGAAACTTCCAAGAATTTGAAGCAATACACTACTGGGCAAAACCACATCAAACACACATCAAATGCCATATTTTTTTAACCTGTGCTAAACTTGAGATCCACCAATTGTTTGATGTGGAACTACGTATTATAACTCCCCTTACATATCCTTCAGTGGCATTATCTTCTTGAGAAACCATTAGCAGTAGGTGTTAGGAAATGACTGGTCATGGCAGGAGTGCTGAGGGTAAGGAAACCAGGAGTGCCAAGACAAACACACACACACATGAGATATCCTTCCTCTCGCATTCCTCATGCCTGAATTTCAATGAACGAAGGAAGGAGGGAGGCAGTATGGTGAGGGGGAAAGAGAGAAAGCAAGGGAGTGAGAAGGGAGGGCACTGAAAAGTTGATGCAAGAAGGGAGTCAAGAGTGTAATGATGGGAGGACAGCTGCTATAAGACCAAGGTCAGTGTGATAATGGGCATGACATGCAATGGAGTTAATGGGTTAAATTAAGAGATCAGCAAAGAGAAGGTACAATAATAATTAAAGGGCAAAACCCCCCCCAAAAAAATACTGCACTGTTATTGCATCCTGTTGTAGTGAACATAGATCTGTGACACAAATCGTGTGCATGGGTAATTAAAAACACTTAAAAAATAAAATGATGAATACTCCACTATAATTGGAATACTGAAGAAACTACAAATAAATACAAAAAAAATACCTAATCAAAAAAATAAAACGGAACATAATTACCAGATTTGAATGCAGTTTATCCAGTATTTGTAAATACTTTTTAGCATCACCAGAAGCATAAGGATTCACCCTCTGGGGCTCATCTGCCCAAAGGTTTTTCCATATGCAAAATACATTTTCACACACGTGAACTGTCTATCCATCCATTCTCTTATGCTTATCCTTGTCAGGGCCGCGGGGGGGCTGGAGCCTATTCGAGTTACCATAGGGCGAAAAGCAGCGTATATACTTAATGATAATTTAATGTTCTAGGTCATATTTTTCTTCTCAAGAATATTTGACAACATAAATCTCTCAAGTCTAAATATACTGTAGTCTCTGATTGACCCTAATTTACAAACTATTTATAGCAACTTCTTCACTATTCTTCACTAAAAGGGTAATTAAAGCCACAGCAACACTGTAAAGTACGCACTGTCTGCCAAGTTTTTTAGCAACCAGATAAACCAGGTTTGCTAGCAGCTATGTTGACTCAAAATATATGTACGAGAAGTGGCATCCTGTCTTACGGAATACCACAGAGCCTGCAGGCAGGCTCTAAGCCCATTAAAGAAACAGGCCAAGACGGATAATGCCACGTAAACTCCCTCAGCCAATCACCTGACTCACCCAGGCTGAACCTCAACACAGACATATGATAAAGAGAGAGTGTGCCAAGGGAAAACCAGCGTTTACAGCTAGACATGCAGTAAAAATAGAGTTTTTGACATTGATACCAATGCAATTTATATGATGGAAGAGTATGGACAGAAATTTGTCTCAAAAAGGTTACAAATGACTAAAAATGTTATCCTTGGATGTCAATTACAGTGTCAGTTACATAGATTCCAAAAGCTAAGTTTCCTTACAGAATCAATGCTGTCACAACAAACAAGGTATAAAGAAAAAACTTTTTCCTAATGTGTAAGCTAACACTAGTTATACACCGTTAGCTGTTTAATAATACAGAAAAAGTTATGGTGGATTTTGTATATGCGAAACCCTTCATTACAGATGAGCGTGAGAGGCTAGAGCCAGCTACTAGGCCTCACGTGCAGCACTGATATCAATGCAAATCTCTACATACATGTACAGTCTCTACAAAGAAGATTTACTGGCATTGTAGCACTCACTTTTGAAGCTTTTGGAGGACAGTACCAATTCAGTTCAGTTCAATTCAATTCTGGTTTATTTAGATAGCGCCAAATTACAACATCAGTCACCTCAAGGCCATTTATAGAATAAGTTAACAACTGTACAGTATTCTGGAGAAAGCTCCAACAATCAACCCCCTCTGAGCAAGTGCTTTGCAGCGGTGGGAAGGAAAACTGCGTTCTAACAAAAAGAAAGCTCTGGCAGAACCAGACTCAGGGAAGTGCAGCCATCTGCCACAACCGGCTGGCAGGGGAGAAAGAGAAGAGAAGAGAAGGACAAAACACACACTAAGGGAGAGAGTAGACAAAAATGTAATGACATGCTGCAGTCGTATACAAACACATGGCGAGTAAGAAGAAATGAGTGGAGAAGTGCTCAATGTATCACATGAAATCCTGCAGTTGTCTGAGCCTATTGCAGCATAGCTAAGGAATAGTTCAGAGACACCTATTCCAGCCCTAACTGTAAGCTTTATCAACAGGGACCCTAACCCTAATCTTAAAACTAGAAAGTGTGTCTGTCTCCCAAATCCAAAGTGGGAGATGGTTCCACAGGAGAGGGGGCTGAAAGCTCTCCCTCTACTTTTGGAAACTCTCAGAGCCACAAGTAAGGCTGCAGTCTGAGAGTGAAGTGCTCTGTTGCAATCAAATGATACAATGAGGTCTTTCATATATGATGAGCCCTGATTATTCAAAGCTTTGTATGTGAGGAGAAGGATTTCAAATTAAATTCTGGATTCATTAGGAAGCCAGTGAAGAGACGCTAATATGAGGAAAATATGATCTCTGTATGAAGTATGATCTGTTAGTACTCTTGTTGCAGTTTTAGATAAATGTGAGTATTTGCATGGAACATTTAGAACAAATTGGTAATAATAAATTACAATAGTCCAAATTACAATAGTCTAGCCTAGACCTAATAAATGCATGAACTAGTTTTTTTTTTTTTTTTTATCACTCTAAGACAGGATGTTTCTAATTTTAGAAATATTGGAAGCAATCCTGCTTTCCTTCACATGTGTTTACTGTCCACACTACCCAACATATCCTGGTCAAAATTGCCTCCATGAGTTCTCACGCTTTGCTGGAGGCCAATGTAATGCCATCAAGAGTAAATGTCTGTTTAGACACCAAGTAAGAACCGTTATTTTTAGGGCAAAATATCATAACCTTTGTCTTTAAAATGTTCCCAGTGTTTAGCTAATTGATTTGTGTCACCTGGCTTCGCTGATAAATAAAGCTGGGTATCATCTGCATACCAATGGAAATGAACGCAGTGTTTCTTGATATTGTTATTGCCTAAGGGAACCATGTACTGTATAATGTAAAAAGTATTGGTGCCAGCACAAAACCCTGTGGGACTCCATGACTAACTGCCAGATGTGAAGACTTTCCATCTTCCACTACATCAATTTTACTGATCCCGCTGCTAATGTTAAAAAGTCCATATAAAAGGTTTGTACACGAGTAACTGTCTGGTCTGGAACCGACTAAATCCAGGTTTGAGCTGTATTTATTGGCCAAAATTTAATGAATTCTCTCTGAAAACCTCTTGCAGTGAATATGCCTGACACAGTCAGAAAATACACAGCAGTGCGTGACTCTAAAACTGTGTAGGAGGACAATTTATGCCTGAGTTTGGAACCACATTTATTCCTTCTGGTTTGCACTGTGAAGCTACCAGACTTTGATAGATTAAAATGCTTACAAATATTAAAAAATATAAAATATAAATAGGTACATAAGTTAATGCATTAATACATTCTGACATTCTAAAGCAGAATAACTATGCGAAATTAATACAGTAACACAAGACTGGACAATAAGAGATGAACTGCACATTGATATCCATCAGCGAATGTGTAAGTACCTATAATGACAAGTCATTCAATAGAGAGCAGTGCGTAGATGTGGGAACCAACATCTGCTGTTAGAAATACTAGATCATCACCTTGTGACATGAATGATGTACCACTGTATAACTTAAAAAGAGCTACTAACCAGCTTGAAGATCTTGAAGAAGTCCAGATTAGCATACAGGACATCCTCTATCCTCTGGAGCCTTTGCTGGCTCAGGGCACACATAGCATTGCGGACCCCATGCAGTCCCATACGAGTGGGGAAGATGAGGAAGCGCTCCAGAAGGGCCTGACTACACGCTATGTCTTTCAGCTGCAGGTCTGGGACTCCAAATGCAAACTGCAAAACAGCATAAAAGTTTTTGTCCTCATATTCAGTAAGTTACTATAATATCTATAATGTCTTTTTAGACATGTGCAATTGCCACAATTGAGGTAAAGCATGGTCTTAATTTGGTTTACAACATAAAGATTCTCCGCAAAAATTCATCATTAACCTCTGCAAAAATCTTTTTAAAAAGATGCACCTGTTCAAGTCGTATTTGTGCATTGACAAGTTGATAAACTATAGACTCAGAGAACTCGGCATCTCTTAACAGGAAGGCTGTGAGAACCTCGTCATCCTTCAAAATATCATCCACCTTCAGCCCACGACCTAAACGGAAATCATGAACAGAGATAGCGAAAGGTCAAAACCAGCAAAAAATAACTTTGACCCACTGCGCTGAGGAAATGATTCACAGCTGAACAGATTGACAGAGATTTTCAGGGAAAACACAGTGAGGAAGGGTGTTTATGCACATTTCCCTGCCAAAAAGGAAAGCTAATTTCTTAGGAAGAAATACTGAGAACACAAATTTGTATATGCCTTCGGGCCTAGTCATAAAAAACTGCATGTGACTGAGCACCATAATGTGCAAATTACCCAGGATTAAAAGGCCAAAGTGAAAAATAGTGAAAGGAAGTTTATAAACCAATATGGAGGAATCATTTTTGCGTAGATGTCATATACTTTTTATAAAGCAAGTGGCAAAATCTACAATAACAGATATTTTTAAAGTCTGTATCCATGCAGCACTGAAAATGTAAAAACTAATTTACAGAAATTGTACAAACAAAATAAATATTTTTATAGCTACTGTTTTCTGTTCATGTTAGGTTAAGAATTAATGTCTCTTAAAAGGGAAATTATTAGCACCTTTGGGTTCACATCTGTCCAGAAACCTTGTTCTTAATAGTAATTTTCTCTTCAGCTTACTAATAAAAACTTCTACTGGCCACTTTCGTCTTTTTTGACTTCACCTGAGACTGCAAAAGGATTGTTGCGTAAAGTTTCCATGAAGTTTGAGAATGATGACATTTCATGCCAAAGCCTGCCAAGCTGTTGGACCTCCGTGTCATTGAGCAGAAGCTTTTGGATGTTGGTGTAGAATCGTGCCAATCTGGAATAACCCCCAAAACACACACAAAAAAACATTTTTTATAAGGTTTAAAGTGGTTTTTTACCAAGTTTAAAAGAGCTGAGTTATGCTTACACTGAGTTATTATAATTGGAAACAACGCCTGGGGACTCTCCTCGGGTTGGATATCTAAAGCAGGGATTGTTGACGTTGCAGAAGATGCCCTGAATCCAAGGGAGAATCCCTGTAGAGGGCAGAGCCTTGTTGGGGAAATGACCTAAAGAAACACAGACTACATTAGAGGCATTGTGAGGGGTTGTGATTTGATGTTAACAGAACTGTGAAAGGGTTAAGGCATACTATTTTTACAATTAAAGGAATTTCAGCAGATACAACTTTATCTTTTTTTTAGCCTTTCCTTTCCAAATTACAAAACTTCATGCATAATTGGCGGTTTCTTCTTACACTCATGTTGTTGGTACAGTGGATTGGCTTTCCTCAGCCACACCAAACCAATGAATAGCAACACTGGCCAGAAGATCTCCACCAGGAAGCGGATCTGCATAGAAACATGTGATACACCCATACACCGTAAAGTATGAGAACAACAGAAAAACAACCAAAACAATTGCCATAGGGTTTGAACATTAATATATATATACATATATATGATATATATATATATATATATATATATATATATACATACATATTTCTAAGACAGCAGTTTGCTGTGTTATATTGAACAGTGTTCTTAAACTTTCTTCAATCAAGTTTATATAAATAGTTTTACCTTCTGTCTCTTTCGAAGAGTCCAGTTTTTCCACAGTAACAGGCTGACTTGAGAGCCAGTCTTCATCGCTCTGCAGCTCAACCCCTGGAAGGGTTCATCAGACTTTAATCAACCTGCAGATAACACAACTCCATTAGTGATGACAATTTACTATAGCTATTTCGAAGACATGACACAAACTAGATCAGATTATTGGAGTTAAGAAAGACCCATATGTGGATCTAGCCCTAAGAGCACGTCTTGTCTTGGACTGGATTTGTCTTGTGCTCATTTCATATCAGACTTACATTTGAACTAGTTTATGAGGGGTTTTACTACAACTGCAGACAATTAATGCACAAAACACACCGAACCCTGACAGGTTCCTCAAAACCACTGAAACTCTATTAATTAATGCAAAAGGAGTGGGAATGGGTGATGTTATTAACTACCATATGTGTCAACAGAAACTGTTACAGAATGTATTTACATGACCTTGTGCGTGTATACAAATAAAACTTAATACTTGCAATCTGAACCTACTCTCATGCAGATGTATTTCAAAGGCAAATTAATTTTCAGGGAGATGTTAAGGGAAAAATACCAGTGACATATACAGGATATGTGCAGATAGTGCTTCAGAAAATCTCGGACATGAAGAGTAATTTGCTCAGTGCAACGTGTCCAACAGATTACCTCAGAGCGCATGAACACCTGTCTGGAAAACAGGGGAAGCTGTAAGACTAAAACAGGAGAGTAAAAGCTATCATTATGTATCTGACATCTCTGGATGTAATTTGGGGGTTTTTTTGTGCTTGCTGCTCTCATCCTTGGGGGGAAAAAAGCTGCATGTAAGTAAAGATGGGTGACAAATTAAAAGAACCCCCAC
>VUQG01022485.1:0-14218 GCA_015106755.1 Etia nguti | reverse complement strand
AGCGCATTTAACTTAATTCGATTTCATTTAGCAAACCGACGCTGGAGGGGGAGCCAGTCTGCAGATGGGAATGGGACCATAAAAGTACTGGTCTGTCAGCGGGAAGAGCAGCACCAGAAACAGCAGGCCTCCCATCAGATATGAGAAGAGCAGAGCTGAACTCTGAGGGTGTTGCAGGGCAGAACTGATGTCAGGCAGGCCCTGACTATTGCAAAATGAATGGCACAAAACCGGACCGACAACGTGCCCTTAAAAAACAAAACAAAGATTTCAGATGAAATGAGTTGATTAATGTAGGCTAACACGTGACCAAATAACCATACAGATCACATATCTTACCAGTTCTCATGAATATAAAGGCAGTAAAAGCACCAAAAATGGTTGTGTACAAGAACTGCATCCCTTTGAGAGAAAAAAGATAAAATTAAAACTGAGCACTTTGATTGTATCAGTCCATGTCACATAAAGATTATCCAAAATCAAGCTAAAAGAAATGAGTCATCTTGCTCTGATTATAACAACATGGTTTGCCTTTTCAGGTAACTGACCTGCCACCAGAAGGATGACACTCATGCTGTCTTTGCCAAGGCGTCGCTCCTCTATGACATGGTGGAAATGAGCTAAAATAAGGCAGTTGACATTAATGGCAGTTAAAACAAATGTAATGTAACACTTGCAAACACAGATTTGGCAGAAAGAATGAGGCACAAAATGCAACATTTATTATTCTCTCCTCCTTGGTGGCATGTGCAGAGGAAGGGTGGCGACTGGATTGGACAAAAGAGGGTGGAAAAGACGAAGATCACAGAGAGCATTCATGGATGTAGGAAAGGAGGACATGCATAGGGTTGGTGTGACAGAGGAGGATGCTAGAGACAGTGTGAGATGGAGGCAGACGATCTGCTGTGTTGACCCCTAGAGGGAACTGCTGGAAGAAGAAGAAGTCTCTCCAACCTGGTGTTAAAGTTTAATCTGAAATAGTGCAAATATATACAAATATGGGGTTTTTTTCTGTTTGAAAACTTTTTCACATACCAACTCCAAAGAACAGTGGAGCTGTGACGATAGCACCTGTGGGTCCCGTGCAGGGCACCAACATAGGAAGCATGGCCCCTCTGAACACCAGCTCCTCTGTCACTGGTGCCACCACCTGGTTTCTGAGCCACACTGCGTCCCCCGCACACTGCCTCCATGTCTGAACATCTGAGGGAAGTGCATGAAAGCACACATGTGCAGCTCTCTGACTCCAGTTAACCCAACATAACATTCAGTTATTATAGAGACAAACGTACCCAGTGCACACTGCATTTCCCCGGTGAAGCCTTTGGGGTTGTCCATAGCGGAGTGGATCAGTGGGCCGAGATAAAAAACCTGACGTGGGTGAGTAAAACCAGTTGTTTATAAAATCCAGAGGATGTAAATAAAAAAAAAAAAAGATTAAACTGGAAACTACAGGGTACATTTGTCAGTGAGTGGTTTAAACCCGCCCATGGTGCAGAATGCAGACATTTAATGGAAGTTGCGAGGCTAAGCTGAGGCCATGCTTAGCAGGAATGGAAATAAATCTCTGAAATGTCGAGAATGCCTCAGCTAAGCATAAATATAATGCTGTATGAGAGAAACGGGATCTACAGATTACTGCTTGAAGCTACTGAAAAACTGCTTGACTATGGTTTTCTTCATTTCTGACAAATCTTATGTTAATGATGTAAATGTAAATAAATCCTGGGTGTTCATCTGTAAGTATTTAATGTGCTTTACATGTAAAACTTCAGAGATATTTGTGCCCTCAGTTAAGCAATTTGAAATCAGAGTTTTTTGTTATAGTGCTATTCTTCCTTCCTTCTCTAATAAAGTAAAATGTTACAAATTTATTGCTAAACAAAATATGTATTAATATTTTGAATGCAGAATCAAGTAAATCAGATATGGGACCCCCTGACTTACCATAGTAAGTAATAAAGGTAATATGGATGCAGCAACCAAACCGTCCATGCGAAGTCCCATCAACTCCCACACTGACACGTCGATCTGAAGGGCAGAATGTGTTTTAGAAACTGTGAGAATGAAGTTTAAACGAGTCACTGAAGTCCTGTGTTTAGGACATTAGCTATTAAAGCTTGATGTGAGATCAAAATACACTGTATTGACTGGGAATGTCAGCAACTCAGCCACGAAGTGGTAGGTCATGTAAAATCACAGAGCGGGGTCAGTGGATGCTAAGGCGCATAGTGCACAGAGGTCACCAACTTTCTGCAGAGTCAACTGCTACAGACCTCTGAACTTAATGTGGCCTTCAGATTAGCTCAAGAACAGTGCGCAGAGAGTTTCATTGAATGAGTTTCTATGGCCGAGCAGCTGCATCCAAGGCTCACATCACCAAGAACAAGGCAAAGTGTCAGATGCAGCGGTGTTAAGCACACCGCCACTGGACTCTAGAGCAATGGAGACATGTTCTCTGGAGTGAAAGACAATATGATGGACGAGTCTGGGTTTGGCGGTTGCCACGAGAATGGCACTTGTCTGACTGCGTTGCGCCAAGTGTGAAGTTTGGTGAAGGGGGGGATTATGGTCTGGGGTTGTTTTTCATTTGGGCTGAGCCCCTTAGTTCCAGTGAAAGGAACTCTTAATGCTTCAGCATATCAAGACATTTCATGCTCCCAACTGTATGGGAACAGTTTGGGGACGAGGGTGACTCCTTCCTGTTCCAACAGGACTGCGCACCAGTGCACAAAGCAAGGTCCATAAAGACATGGATGAGCAAGCTTGGTGTGGAAAAACTTAACTGGCCTACACAGAGTCCTGACCTCAAAGTGATGGAACACCTTTGGGATGAATTAGGGCTGAGACAGCGAGTCAGGCCTTCTTGTCCCACATCAGTGTCTGACCTCACAAATGTGCTTCTGGAAGAAGCACATTCCCATAAACACTCCTAAACCTTGTGGAAAGCCTTCCCAGAAGAGTTGAAGCTGTTATAGTTACATCATAGCGACATCATATTAAACCATACCGATATTCCAAGTTCAAGTTGAGTTTGAAGAAAAACAAGCAAATACTTTTGGCAATCTTGTTCCTAATATTTAATTTTACGATCAGCAGTAATCACAGATATTTGATTGGTATAGATTAGTGGTGGAAGAGATCCTTTACTCAAAGGTAACAATCAAGCAAAATAAAGAAACAGATACAGAATTTAATGATGGGTGGAGTTTAAATTGTCACAGAGTTGAGTTAAACTGATATTGCTGAAACTTGTCGGGTCACAGGGTAAATCCTTCAGGGGAAATGTTACTATCTACAGTATACTCACCTTGACATCAGCCCAGTGTATCCATGTCTTCACGACTGCAGGTGACACTGCAGAGACCAGCAGCACACTAGCACAGCGACGCTTTATCACACTGGGATGATCCCTGCACGCACAGTTTAAGTTTAGTTGTCTGGCCTAACAGCACTTCTCTCATGCCTGTTGGTAAGTTGTATACCTTGGTGAGCTGCTTCTCCAGACGTACAAACTGCCAACGTAGAGACCAGCCAAGACTAGGCAGCTCAGCAAACCCAGAAAACACCTCGGGTGGGTGTACTCTACCTGCATGACAAACGTGAGGGTTTGCAATCACAACTTCAGCTGGTTCCCCAGGTAAGCGGCGGCTAAGAAGGGACTGCAGATTCATCCAGCTCGATCCTGTCAGTCATTTCAGATTAGTGAGTCCTGGTGATTAGCTGATTAGCTCTAATGCTCTACGAAGTCCAGTAACTGCACGCAAAAAAGACAAGCTGGTTCAGGTAAACGGTACGAGTAAGACCATGTGCAAACAAACATAATACATAACAGTAAATATTTAGTTGTGGTTATGACTTAATATTTTTATACTGGGTCTGAAAAAAAAAGGCAGGGGAAGTTAAGCCTCTCCCTGCCAGTCTGTAGAAGTAGTTGTATAATTGGAAAACAACATGTAGCGTTCATACAAGCTTTTCGTTTCTCCAAAGAAAATACACAAACACGAAAAAGCCAGTTCCCTGACCGGGAATCGAACCCGGGCCGCGGCGGTGAGAGCGCCGAATCCTAACCACTAGACCACCAGGGACATGATTAAGGATGTGATGCCTCACATTACATAGAATCACATACAAAAAACAATTTTCATGCCTAGATTAAGACCTTTTGGGGCTGCATTAATTCTTTTTGTTCGGTATATGTTTAACAATTAAATATTAAATTCATTCCACATTTGCTCTTTGCTGTGTTCATGTAGTAGTACTCAACAGTGGCTCTGACGTATAATTTCCCTTATTAAACAGATCCTCGATTAGATTTTTGTTAGCTAACAATTTCAGCTTTCAGTGTGAGGGCTTTTATGTCTAATATCTTTGGTCTCTTGGTTATATTGATAGTCTGCAGTCAGCAGGATTTACGAAGGTTTTATAAATAAAATAAAGAAATTATGTGTTTTGTAAGTATCTTTATGACTGCGTTATTGTACGTACTACTGTTTTCTACATTATAATCAATCCAATCGTTTTTTGGCACTTAAAATATATTTATACAACTGTTATGTTATAGTTGTTGCTTCCCTCTTTGCCGGATCTCTTCTGAGAACGACATTTTTTATGTCAATGAGAGTATCACATTCATAAATAAAGGATAAATAATAGTCGCTTTGCCAAAAACTGATTGAAGCTTCTACTTTGTGACAGAATTCATCTTTCTGGCTTAAAATGGCTTGATCTCATTCACAAGAGATATATTTGACATATGTTTTACATATTAAAGGCAAACAAGTCATTTACAACCGTTTAAATATGGTTGTAAATGACCGTATCATAAATACTGGAAATCACTTATTGGCAGACGATCAAAGCTGGCCCATTGGAAACTGTAGAGAAGAGCATAAATTTGGGGCTTTTAACAAAAAAAAAAAAGGTTGTTTTTTTGTGCATTAACAATAGCTGTTTGTTTTATAATTACAGGGCAGTCTGGGAAATAACTGTACACTGTTAAAATTACACTTCTTTTTTTCCTTATGTTACGATGTCTCAGAGTTTACATGTGTAGTTAAGCTTCTCTACACTGGTCGGGCCAACTTAAGATCCTAGTGGGCTGTATGTGGCCCACGATGTAAAATGAGTTTGACGTCTTTGGCTTAACAATTTAAGCAATTTCCTCACAGCTGGATTGCCAGTTGTAGATGCATTACCAAGCTTCATTTAAGACACACCAAGCAAGCTACAAACAGATATTTAAACATTTAACCTGAAGTGTTGTTCAGTTTAGATTTCAGCTGTATTGATCACTATCCAGTAATGTCTGTTTTGTCATCACTGCAGCATCACATTAGGGTATATTTTTGTAGTGTACAATGCCTTTATGCTAATATGTGCACAGGGTGATTTTAGCATGTTATGATTATACATTAGGATTATATTACAGTTACTGCCCTGAGTTACATAATCTATGAAGCATGATGAAAACTCATGACAGATGAGCAACCAGCCGATATTTTTTTATTTTCATCATCACAAACATCCTCAATTCATTATATGCAGCTACAGTATGAATACACAGTGGCTCTGTGGAGCAGAGTGCCACTTTATTAGCACACCTCCACAAGCATGCATACAGTAGTCGACACAGAAATGGAAAGCACTTTGATTTCTGTGAATATTGCGGACATGAGCAATCACATCCACAAAGACTGCAAGTTACCAAGGTAACCAAGGCTGGAAACATCTTTGAGCTCCATGAGGCTGCAGGGGGTCATCCTGAATCTGAAAACACATATCCTCCGCTAACAACATTGGGCGTTCGAGTCCAGCTCATGACTTACCGCTTACTATTTTGATATCCAAAACGCTCAGGTGTGTTTATGTACTTTTTCCTTGGGGAAGCAACAAGTAGGGTGACATTACTAGAAACCTGCAGATTACAAACAACTGTAAATTAAACTTCCCCTGAAAGCTGCAAATATTTTGGCCTCGTTTTTCACAATGGAGGGTAAGCCAGTGTTTGAATACTGAAAGTCACAGATTAGAAACAGAAACACACAAAAAGCAAAAGTGCAATAGATGTAAAACAGTAAGATACATAATTTAAATAAATAAAAATAGGTGAAAAGAATAAATCAATACTTATATATTAAGACACACTTAAAATAGTGAACATTTGAATTTCTTTTTTTTTTTATCAGAGAAGATCACATATTTTTTGCAGTGTCAAACTCAGAGCAGTCCTCTGGAAATATCAAGGCACTTTAAATACAAGAAAATACAGAGCCCCAGCATCCTTAAAAAAACAACTTTCTATTTTTTTTAAAAAGTACTCTTTTGGGACTTTGGAGTATCCGTACTAAAAGCCGTTTGTGCTTGTCCTCACTCGTCTCACTGTAACACACATTTTTCTTTGTTGCTGTATTTTCTCCTTCTCATTTCGAGACCACGCTCCAGACGCTCATCCTCCTCCAAGGCCCTGCAAACACAAAAACACGGTACGGTGCTGAGCTCATGGATATCTGCACCCCTCTACCATAGATAGGCATAAACATCCAAATAACAAACTGATCTCTTTTGTTTTTTGGATGTATAATCTCCCTGTGACCCACTTTGTCTCTTTCACATAACCCTACGTATACTGACCGCCTCTCCTTGGTGTCGATATCCCTGATGATCTCGTCCCTTTGGTTGACCAAAGACACCAGCTCCTGGAGGAGCAGCTGCTCCCTCTGCTGCTGAGCGGGTGACTTCTGCCAGTCTGCACAACAAACAGCAGAACTCAAAATGATCAAATTTATTGTGTTTTCATTTTTTTTTACCATTTACATTTGTATTATCATCTATACATCATTTTGAACTTGACTGATATATTTTACAGATTACTTGTTTCCACTACTTTGATTGTGATTAATGACCTTCAATAGCCATCATGACACGCAGTTCTCTGGTCAGAAGGTCAAATCTCCTCTCCAGATCCTGCTCCTCTTGTCTGTAGATCCAGTTAAGAACGAGTCAGTTTAAAACAAATTTAAAATATATGTATATCAGTATATGTATACTGATATGTGGGAGGTCTTACAGCAGTTCCAGGTTGTCCTGTCTGCGTATCAGAGCGTTCTTCTTGTTCACCAGAGTGAACCACTCCTGGATCAGTCTCTCCTCTTCATCACGGTCACTTCCTGCAACAGCAGAGAAAAGAAAGCCTATAAATAACTGAATACACTGATAAAATGAAAACAACAACAACAACAAAACATTATCACCATGTGAGAGAAATAAAGATCATTAAACATAAATGAGTTTATATGCAAAATAAAATTTCAAAATAAAAAATGAGTATAAACTAGACTGAGCTGGATCTGGAATTTACTTAATTATATTCACAAGTAGAAGGCAGGTTAGCATTATGGCTGAGTAGGGTATGAATCTGAATTCAGGTCAGGAGATTTAAGGCAGTTTGGTTCAATTTAGTTGATCTTTTTATTACATTTACATGTATATACCTTGGTTTCTTGTAGTTCTACCCTCCCCTTTTACAAGCACTTGGTGATGGTGGAGAGGAAGAACTCCCTTTTGACAGGAACAGACCTCCAACAAAGGCCTGCTCCTGACCTCCTTCAACAAAACATATAAATCCTGTCCTTCCTCCTACTACTTCCTGTAAAATACTGCATTAAGTCTAAGATTCCTCTTCTTACTTTCAAGTCTCTCCATAACCCCGCACCTCTGTATCTCTCCGATCTTCTGCACATCGTCACTACTCTCTCTACTCCACTCTGGGATCCTCCACCTCCACCATCCTCTGTTAGACCCCAGTTAGAGCTTTCAGCAGAGTGTCCGCTCGTCTTTGAAACTTTCTCCCACACCACATTTGCAAAATTGATTTTCCCCCTATCTTTAAAGCCAACCTTCAAACACATTTTTAATATTGTTGATTTTTTTCCTTCTCCAATGTTTTTTTTAATTGCCATATACTGCGATTTTGTTATTTAATTGCTTGTAAGGTGTCCTTGAGTGCCCTGAAAGGTGCCTATTAATAAAATGTATTATTATTATTATTATTATTATTATTATGATTAACAGAACAATGTTCAGGGAGGGGCAGCCACCTGCTATGACCAGGGGATAGGGAAGAGAAAACAGAAGAAATCCAGTGGTGGAACATAACTGCAACCATTTAATCAATGCAAAAGTCCATTGCATCTGGATTAAATCTGGTTAGTGAATTCTGCACCGTTCACCTCTTGCTCATCACAGGTTTAATTAAGTGACTCACCTGTTTCCATGAGGCTTCGCAGTCGTCTCTCCACTACTGCTGCTCTGCTGTCGATGTGCTTCTGTTCTGTCTCCAATGCTGCCAGCTCACTCAACACATACTGGCTGGTGTCCTGCAGATACTGACCACAAGCCACCATCACACACGTACACACACGCAGACGAATAGAGGCAAACATACACAACCACACATGAACATACAGGACAACGGCAGAAAGCCACAAATAGAGGAAGAGAAGAGATCAACAGAAAGAGGGGGTCAGACAGCAGAAAGAGGAGGGGGACACAAGAAGACAAGCCGAAGAAGAGGGTCAAAAAGATTAGAGAGGTCAAAGGATAGAGAATATAAGATGTGCATGATGAACTAGACAACTGTTATTCAGTACTTTTTGAAGCCACCAATTAATGATGATGTGAGAATCAAAATAATATAGAAATTAAATAAAGAACAGAAAAGGGGAAGAACACATGACTGACCATTGTTTCCTCGTCTTGTTTTGGAGGCTGGGGCTCATCTGCACACTGAAACACTGCGAAAATTGAAAAACACAAATCAGAGTGTGAAAAAAAGCAGGGGAAGGAGCACTAAAAGAAATACTTCAAATGTAAGAAAAGGCTTACTCTGCAGGCTCCCACCTGTATTATTAGTGTTTTCTGTTGCAGAGTTAGACATTGTATTTTCATCCTGGAGAAGAAATATAAAACTTTCATTTAGCTACAGTAGAGCAGATGTATAAAGTTAAACAGAGGTGAAAATGCAAATTATAAATTGAGAGTGTTTAATATAATTTTTTGCCTGAAAAGTTTGTTTGCTGATTTTATAATGAAGGAAGAAAGAGAAAGTGTTACCTGAGCCGGCCCAGGCTTGACTACCTTTGTAAGAGACCGTGGGGGTGGGACCGGGGTTATGGACTCCTCCACTAGAAACAGAAGAGACGAATGATTACAGCTTACATTTCCTTAATTGTTTTCAGGCCTCAGAAAACTTGGTACAGAGTATTTCTTCATATGTACTCAATCCAGTAAAATGAAAAACTAAAGAAGGAATTATCAAAGTGAAAGTAAAACATGTAATCTGAATCTGCTCCATTGACACTTTGTGGATGTATGTGATTACCAGGGGCCACAGCAGAAAATAATGCCCAAATGGTCATGACATATTAAATATTACTACATCTTGATTGATGCACAGATGTACATGACATCACTTACTGGATGTCCTAACTGGATGTCGACCAGTCCAAACCATTGATAACAGCACAGGGGGGGAAAAAAGGCTGAGACAGTTCTCTCACATATGAAATCATCAGAACTTTTCCAACTTTGACAGAACACGCAGAGTTCATGCCAGACCTCATCGCTCATGAATCTATTTGAGATAACATGTCTCCAGGGGCATTCAGGAGTTTGAAATAAGAACAATAAATTTTACAGCTGTTCTACTGGGACTAATATTTATAGTCAAAATGAATATTAAACACGTTTGCACTAAAAAGGCGCATCTGGTATCTCTGGGAACCAACAAAAATCTTAAGAGAGGCATTGTGAACTTGATTTATTAACCTGTTTTCTGTGCCTCTTGTCGCCTTAGCTCTAACTTTGCTACTTCACATTCCTAAGTTACCCCGAGAAACACTGGTGTTTCCACCTTTGCTCTTTTCCTTTCTGCTCTGCTCTGTTTTCTGTTTTAACCCGGGTTTATAGTGTGAAAGGGCTTGCATAATAAAAAAGTTTTTAACTACGCCTGCACAGTTTGTTATGGTAAGGCAACATAAACTGTAAAAGTTCCAAAAAGCCAAAGTGGGCAAAATTAACCTTATTTGGTGAATACATAATAAAATAATCATACAGAGGAAATAATACTAATACCTTTAAGCTGTCGTTTAGCTCTTGGCGGCGGGACCACCAGCGTGCTGCTTCCTCCCTCTTCTAGACTCACTCCTTCATTTAGTCTGGCCATGCAAAACGCAGCAGCGTCCACATTTGTGGGAGTCAGGCCGGTGTGGGCGACGCCGTAACTGGACTTACTGCTGTTGTGCTCTATCTGCAGCACACTCAGCTCCTGGTTGGTGAAGTGTGAGCGGATCTGGCTGAGGTAGGTCATGACTATGAGCCTGTCAGGCACGGACAGAAGGACCATGTCTGACGGCTCCAGCAGGCGAGAGATTCCCAGCGCCTCAAAGCCATCAAACGCCTGATGTTGTCAGGAAACACAGGATTACAAAAAGAGATGGCAACAATTGCCCTAGCAACACTCTTTCAATGGAACAGCACAATATGTGCTCTGGAGCAAAACCTGGAAAACTATTGTTCAGGACCTCTTTAAAAAAATACAAGAACGTCTGGCTACTTGTAAGCAAAATATAAAGCAATAAGGGGTGGGCTAAGACTTATACTCAGTGCTCTGGGTGTTAATTGTCAAACATCTCTTACTATATTGTGTGAAAAATATTGATCCAAAAATTACCAGAACTATGTTATCACACTTTCACGTGGCTGCAAAAACAAACTGATGGCACAGTGCACTAAACAGCCAAGAGCTGAAAACATTAAATCATCCTCACCTTTTTATTGTTAAGTTTGATATCATGAGGGTCCAACTGGTCAAAATCTCTAATGGCACAAAAGCAGGAACAGAAAAGTAGCTTACAACATTAAGATTAACAGTTTAGTTAATATTTATAACATGGATGGCTAACATGGCTGTTCTAAAGTGAATCTACTCAAAACTAGTAAATTTTGAGTAAAATGTCGTACATTTTGTCTGGATGAAAGTGGTGTAGGATGGCACAGAAGGCCAGCCCATTTCTCCAGGAAGTGCTGAAGTTTGTGACCTTTACCCCCTGGTGCCCACTAGTGATGCTCTGACACCACTCGAGCAGTGATTGACTGGAGTTCACCAGGTCCTGGAAAAAGAGGGAAAGAAATTTTGGTTGTGCGCATCTACACAAATTAAAAAGCCAAATACTTATAATGGGTATTCATTAAATTTACCTCAGCTGTGTCATCCTTCCCATCAGCCTCCTCTCTGACCACTGTAACAGGATCAGGGACCCTGAGGTCAGAGGTCTCTTCTTCTGGTAAAGTAGGAAGTCGAGATGATGTGATCTCACAATGAGGGGCTGTGCTGGGGGAGTCTTCTAGCTGGAATGGTGGTTTCTTAACTACGCCATCAGGGAGGTCAGCCCGTTGGTGTTTTGGCCTAAGAAGACACATAAAAAAAAGATTTATGATTGAAAAAAAGGCTTAATTTAGAAGAAATGAAGGACGTTATCGACCCTGTTTCATCACTGCCATGAGCAATTTTTCAGATTTGACATGCAAGCCTGCCATGATGATGACGATGAACTAAACAAACTGATGATGTTAAAAGAGCATGATGGAAAACATACAGCAGTCACGTGATTTGCATCAGATTTGCAGCATGGTTGCCTCAATGAAGGCCTACGCGTTTTGGCATTTTATGGGCATACACTCATTTTTAAGCATTTTTTGTTTCACATCACCCATGTGTGGCCTAAGCAAAAGCCTTAAGCCAGCTGGTTGTCATCTGGGCCCAATTTGGACAGATCTTGCAAGCCTCTTTCCTCACTGTCACTCAGCCAAGCATACATCACACACCTGACACATTTTTTTAGTTTAAATAATCTTGCTGATTATGATGGCCTTGAACACACTCCCTCTTTTTGTTGCAAGTTTTAGCGATTTGTAACAAAATGGGGTCTCATCCGGGATCTGCACCTAGGGCCTCTTTTTTCAGCATTTCTGTGTAAAATACTCTTTGAACATAAAGTTGAAAAAAGTCACCTGTAGAACGACGCACATGCACTCATGTGTACACATACACAGACTACACCAGAGCTTGTTTTTTGGGGCATGTTTACATCAAGCTTCATAAATAAAGTATAAGTTCCGCCAAGAAAAGACAATGTTAGATTTCAGCACACAAAGCTTTACTAAAACATTGTGCTTTATAAGCCAAGTCTCAAACGAGTTGGTCTAATAAAACAGGACAAGATTACAGCCTATCCTGACTTACGCATCTTCCTCTGCCTGTGGCTCTTCTGTTTCGGTTAGTGATATTTCCTGCAGGGCATCAAAGCTGGGAATAACTAAGTGTTGATTGACAACAGTGAGATCTGTGGCGATGTCCAGTTGGGTTTTTGGCTGCTCAGTGTCACAGTCAATATCCCCCGGGGCTGGGATGAGTCGTTTCATATTGTGAATGCTGGACACCGGGGATGAGTCACCTGACATGAGGCAAATTTTAGCCAATAGGAACTTTTCCTCTTCTTGAAGTTGTTGGTCTTTGGAGTGACTCATGCAAAGGTTGTTCATTTGTGCACTGTCACTCTTTTGGCTTTCACTGTCACTCTTGTTTAAACTGAAAGTCTTGGAGGTGTTCACATCTTCCTTAACCTTCATTACAAGACTTGTGTGTGATTGTGTGACTGTATTTGTGTCACTATCTACTTTAGTGATGTTCATCTCTGTGTATATCTTAGAATGTTTTGTATCAGACTGTATGTTGGAAGTGCTTGGAGGGAGAGGCCAAGGAACTACTGAAGACTGAACAAGTTCTCCCTCCTCATCAGCTGCTACCTCAAGGCTATGGGTAGTACTTGTAGCAACAGCATCTCTCTGTCCTTTTAGCAGCTGTTTCTGTGATTCATTAAGTTGGGGAACGGATTTATTCCTCACTGTCTGATTGACTGATATCCCCTGCTGAGACACAGACGGAGGGTTAGGATGTAGACTGTCTGTTAGACTGGTTAATGACTCAAGAAGTTCTGGTTTATTTGGCTGACTGGCAGCAGGGCTCTGGTAAAGTGTTTGTTGGCTGAAAACAATTGAAGATGACTTCTGGTTTACAGCTGGGGAAGGGTGGCCTGGTCTGAAGACAGAAAATCACATTTCAGATCTCACTTGTTTTTCACAAAACTCAAGAACCACAAACCTCGCCAGCATCATTTTCATGCCCCATTCCCTTTTTTGCAAACAAACCTTCATTCATCTCAAGCAACCAAAACTTTACCCTTTCAAGATCACAAATGTCTGAAGATATTAAAGGACAAACATTTTGTTGAACTAAGGGTAGAGCATGGTGGATGTTAAAGCTCACTGTGCTTTTCCCACACTCAGCTATTTTCATGTCATTCCTTTGACATCTTGTTAGGAAAAGATTTTTCCAGAGACTCCCAGAGCATTAATAGAACGGAGGCCTAGCTATGAGATTATACCAGTTTTGACATTCTCCAGCCTTGAATGCATCACAGCATCTGAACATCAAAACAATCAATGCATCCATGCCACTAGACATGCTGTGAAGCTGCACCGATTACAGAACTATGTAAGTAGACTTGTCATGTAGACAGCAAAAATAGCTCACGCAGTAGATGCACATACATCCATTGCATGCCTTTTTATTTTCATGATTGCAAGATTTACTGCTACACATTTGTCTAAACAACAACTGAAAGCCTATGGTTAACTATTAAAAATTCATATTTGTAATTTTTCCATAGATTTACAGGCAACTATCAATGTGCTACAATGACAGTGAAAGACTGAAAAATAACATAATCTTAACTTTGATTATGACCCTCATCAGTTTACAGTAAATGGAAATAAAGAACTGCTCAACTGAGTAGGAAAGTGCTATGTAAGTACCAGTCGACTCCAATAACCATGGAGTTTAGGTCACAGTGAATTAGGAAGCTGAGGAGAAGATGGGAAATATATGAAGTGTTTAGAGCACTTTGATTGCCCACATAAGTACATACAGTGGCTTGCAAAAGTATTCAGCCCCCTTTGGTCTGAGTGCAGTCAGTTGCCCATAGACATTGCCTGATGAGTGCTAATGACTAAATAGAGTGCACCTGTGTGTAATCTAATGTCAGTACAAATACAGCTGCTCTGTGACGGCCTCAGAGGTTGTCTAAGAGAATATTGG
>VUQG01022483.1:0-21387 GCA_015106755.1 Etia nguti | reverse complement strand
AGGTCACTGGTAACAAAGTGCCTAGACCAGTGGTTCTTAACCTTGTTGGAGGTACCGAACCCCACCAGTTTCATATGCGCATTCACTGAACCCCTCTTTAGTGAAAAATAAAATATGATTTTTTTCAAATTCAAGACATAGATATGTTTTTTACTGGTGCACAAAATGAGCCCCGCATATCACGGCGGAGGCTCTGCTGAACCCCTAAAACCGACTCACCGAACCCTAGGGGTTCGATCGAACCCAGGTTAAGAACCACTGGTCTATAAACAACAAACCCGATACTAAAAATATTGCATTTTCTTGTGTATCTTACAACCACCAACTATGGGTGACTGTGGTTCAGGATTTAAAGCTTGTCATCTTCTAATCAGAGGCCTCTAGTCCATTTGTCAAAGTGTCATTAGGCAAGATACAGATCCTCAAATTGCTCATAATGAAGACACAGATAGAAGCAATGTATTAATGTGTGAATGTGGTTGCATTCTTAGTTAGAAAAGTCCTATATAAGTTCAAATTTAAGAAGTTTTATTCACTATAACAGTCCTTTTCATTTTTCAACTGTCAGTGGCATAATATCCCCTCTAACCTAAGAGGAGGACAATCAACCCCTAATGATATACTCATAAAGTTATCTTAACTATAATTGTTGACTGCTGCTAAGCTACCCCATGACTTTGCTATGTGACTTTAGTTACAATAGATCTGTGGGTAGTTGGTTTCTCCAGTTGTAAGTTACCATTTAACATTTCCTAATGTTATTCACTGTAATGAATTAATTTAAATTCTAACTTAACAAAAGTTCCTAACTATAATGTTAATTTAGAATAATATTCCAGAATTACAATTTTACATGGCTCTTTGTCTTTGTTGCCATCAGGGGGACCAGTGCTTCCATTTCTTCCAGTTGAAAAATATTTCATTCTGTGGCTGTCATCCAAAACACAGCAGGTCAGTCAAATGCTTTAGATGATTTTTATCACAATTCCCTCACCTTGTGAGAGATTAGTTAACTTTTATGAACCTGAATCTTTTCTGTGTTGAATTTAAAAGGATACTGCTTGCTCTGTTGTTTTTCGTCCTGCAACAGGCTTAATTATACCTTCGGAAATAATTGTTTTTATTGCACTGCAGGTACTTTGGTTTCATCACCAAGCACCCTGACCAGCAGCGCTTTGCTTGTCATGTCCTGATGTCACATACAACTTTACATCCTTTAGCAGAATCTGTTGGGTAAGTCCTACTCTACTGTGTTGTGTTCTACATTTAATTCAATTATATTTAAGGTTCAATACATATAACTGCCCTATCTATGCACATGCTGCAGAGGGATTATTACTTCTGTAGAGACTAGTTTATAGTGTGTTATGATTTCTATAAGGGTTTCAAACTCTGAAAGATGATAGCTTTGAGAACATAGTGTCTTTTTAATTGTTTTATGGGGGGAAAAACACCATCTATGGTCACTATGGTGTCCAGTAAGTAACAGGGCAAGGCTGATGTTGGGAGGCTTTTATTAGCTACAGTTTTGTTTTCATCCTGAACAATATGCTGTCTACTACCAAAAAACATGAAAATAAAACCTGTTTCCAAAAAAAGATGTTAGGCTGTGTAAAATGTAAGTAAAAAAAAAAATATATATATTTTTTTTTAATTAAAAGAACCTGATACAGTGGAATATTTTCCAGTGTTACATTATAACCTTATTAACAACAAAAGTTCTGGAATCTCAGGAGGCCAGTTGTAGTTTTAAAAGCTAAATGTTTTCCCTTTTCCTGCTAGATATGAGATTTTAAATACCTAATTCTACCTATATAGCATTTATACAGCAACATTTCTGGATTCCTTTTATGTCTCATTATTTCTTTGCCATGTAGAGTTTTAACTTGCATTAGTGGCTGCTGGGAATGGTCTTCACTGGCACTAATTTTCATGAATGTTCCTTGGCCTGTGATGATTTCTACAACAGAACTGTGTTAAATGCAGAAACCTCAGGGCCTTGACTACTCAGTCAGGTTTAAGAAATAAAAAACATTAGATGATAAAAACTATTTTGTTAGGTTTATAAAAGGATCGTGTTTTGGGTTCAAATATAACAGCCGCCATGTTATTCAAATGTTATTGTTCAGTTCCCTTTGAGGATTCAGCACACATACACACACACAAACACTCTTCTATTGAAAGATATTAAGTTTAAAGGTGATTTAAAAACAATTTGTGTCTATGTACACAAAATAAGTACAATAGGGTTTTTTCACATTTTGCCATAAGGCTGGGCTGGAGCATTAACACAAGTCAGTCTGGCCTGTGGGTGAGCTATAGCTAAATCAACCATTTCCAGTGACCTGGTCTGCTTGGTTATGAAATCTTTTGTCCTGTTTTTCCCAACAGGAGGGCATTCCAGCAGTATTACAAGGAGCACATTGGCTACTCCTGCCCCACTGAAGACATCTTCATTGAATAATGCCTCCTTTCCGTCCATTCTATGAATTTAATATTCACTATGTGCATGTAAGCCTGGTCTTATATACCACCAACTGGATTACCAATATATCTTCTTTGCATGGTGGATTTTTTCTTTTCTAAGCTGCATCCACTAATACAGCAAGCTTCTCCTTCTTTTGGCCATATCACAATATGAATAAGTCTATGGATTGATAGGGTCGCGTGGGATTTTTCACGGCACAGAAAGATTCAAATAGTTAAACAGAGATATTGAATTTAATGCATTTTATTTGCAAAAATTATCTTAATTAACTATGCATGGATATTGCATATATACAGACTACCTTCAGAGCTACTCTAACCCACAAAGCCAAATCTCAGCAACTACAACTGTTGTTAGAAAAAATCTGAATCATCTTTCTGATATTAACAATTACCATACAAACAATATGGCACCATAGAAACATGTCAATATTTGTCAAAGATTGTAAGCAATCTAATGACACAATGTTTAACTAACAGTGTTAGTTGTTGAATCACATAACATTGTAGCAGCTCAAATAAAACACATGAATAAAATCTCCTAAGATTTAAAGTAGTGGTCCTAAATACTAGCTGGAAGTGCAACTTCTGATTTTATTTGATTAAACAACCTTTGAAGTACATATTTAAATGTTCAAAGATACAAATATTTAACTTTAGCTCATAAGTTCTGAGCAACAAAGCTTTAAGCAGAATAAAAATTAAATTATATAACTTAAATACTTGTTAGATTGTTTAAGAGCCTTAAATTTAAGAGCCAGGTTGCTGTGGTTCAGGTAGGAGAGCTGGTGTCTATCAATTTGGTTGGTAGATCGAGCCCTGGCTCCTCCAGTCCACATGTCAAAGTATCCTTGGACAAAACACTGAACCCCAAGTTGCCCCTGATGCATCTAGTAGCACTAGATAAAAGTCCTGTGTGAATGTGTGATTGGGTGAATAAGACTTGTGGTAGAAAGTCCTTTGAGTGCTCATATTGAGTAGAAAAGAGCTATATAAGTACCCGTCCATTTAACATTTAAGTACTGTTTGCATAGGTAATCATGTATGACTTTTTAGGGTTAGTATGGAGTTCAATGAAAACAGAAATTTAAAATAAATTCTTCCTGAACTTGCGTACGCAAAAGAAAATAATCACTTTGATGACTGATTATTCACGAAGAAAAGCAAGCAGCCACAAATAACAGCAAAATCCCCCAAAAGAGACCTAAAATAGACACAAAACAACTACCAAGAGATGCAAGACGTGGGTGAGAAAATGTTTAAATGTATTTAGGGGCTCATAGTCTCAGGATGAATCTATGATCACCAGCCATTAGGATTCATGCCGTGGAAAGCGTGATCATTTGTTTAAACTCACATGGCAGTCTGTCCACTATTTGTGTAGATATTTCAGTCTATGAACTGATGGGTGACACTGCACAGTACAACAAATGGAAAAACAAAAAAAATCAGGTTCTTCTAGTTAAACAAATCTAGAGGTTTTGCTGCTTTTCTCTTTTAGAGTGGGGGGAAAATGACCTGATGCCCTGCGGAATTTGTTAAGTTTACTCACTCATAAAGAAATGACTCTCAAATGTTCATGGTAGTTTCATTTTAATGGAGAAAGAATAACACACAAAATTCCAGAACCCCCCCCCCATAAAAGTTCTACATTTATTTGCACACCATTGAGTGAAATATGTATTGGATTTCCAAGCCGTTTTCTAGTTACATCAAATGTTGGATATTGGGAATGTCCTTACTCCAGAGTTAAGTGCATTCTTGTAGTAAAGTCAGAAAAACAAGGAAAAACTTTTTTCGTCTTAGCAAGGTTGAGCCATTCATGTATCGCTACCAATACAATACAATACTTTTTTTTGCGCTTTAAAACCCCACTGCAGCACCACTGGCTGTACAAATTGAAGGTTTAACAGTTTTTCTACCGTTTGATGCTCACTGCCTTCATCTTGGACTTGGGGTTAATGAGGGTGTGCTGACGAGGTGAAGCGGTGTTCCTGTTGAAAACTCCACAAATTTAACTCCTGACTAGTGGACATGAAAAACTACATGTATAAAGGTTAATTTACACTGCCTGTCGCCCTGCTCTCAAAAACTGGCATAGATGTAACTCTGTATGTGCAGCTGGTTTTAAGAAAGAAGTGCTTAAAATTTTTGTGTAGCACCATCATGTATCAGTTACAGAACGTTACATCATCGGGTTGGTTGGTTGCTGGTAATAGACTTGGATTAGTTTATGCTGGCTAGCTAACAACAGAACCAATAACTCAGGGGAAAATAAGGACTCTAAAACTTTTGTGCTGCCCCTGGCTCCAACAATGACGTATTGTCTATTTTCACTTTTTGCCTGCTTTTCTTCACCAGGCTGGTGCACCGAACTGCTGGTAAAGTAGTTTCTCACAAGGTGTGATCAGAACTATTTTATGTAACAAAATATTCTCTCTTTTTCCAAGCACATCCAAACAGTTTACAACATAAACTTTTTTTTTGTCACACCACAAACATAACTTGTTTTTTACCGAAACGCGATTAAAAATCTTAACATCCATCAGGATGTCCACAGGAAAACATTTTTTTTTTATCTCCACATTACACTCTCCCTCACTTACATTTGGGCTTCTCTTTTCTTCACTTCTAATATGAAGTAATCCAGTTAGTGAAATGATGTGAGGGAAAAAAAAAGGTCTCCAAAAAGTGTGGCATTTCTTCCTTGAAGCCTCCATTTTTTGTTTGTTTGATTTTTGGTTTTTGTCCATCGCACACATCGACGTATTTTTCCTGCAGTTCATGGGATTCCCAATCGCTCTTCGGTAAGAAACAGAGTTATGTTTGTGGTGTGATTCACATGTAGTAACCTGTTATGTTGTAAACTGTCTGGATGTGCTTGGGAAAAAGAGAGACTTTTATTGCATAAAATAGTGCTGATCGCTCTAATCTGTACACCCAGCCAGAAGAGGAAAAATCAGAGTTTCTTACTCCAGCTTGTCCGTCCAGTGAATCATCTGTCCCCTGACTCAAAAACAGACTCTCCTCCACACTGTCCTCATTCCAAAAGTGCTTTGCAAACCCGAACATTATGACTAACAGCTCTATTTTCCTGTTTGAGTGTAGCTAGCAAAACAATGAAGAGCCAGTTACTGCTAAAGAGACAGACAGTGAAAGTGGACAGTATATCCTTGATTTCTTAACATAGCAGAAAAGTGATCCCCTCAAACTGATTTTTAGTTTTTGTGCTCTTATTTTCCCCTGACTTATAGGTTGTGTTACTAGTTAGCTAACATAAACTAATGTAATGTCCACTGACTCCAACCAACCCAATGATGTCCTGTTCTGTAATGGCAAAAGATGACACTAAAAATGTTCTTTAAATTTTAACATTGAGCACTTATTTCCTAAATAAATAATTCCAGCTAAACAGACAGAGTTACATCTATGTCTGTTTTTTGAGTGCTGGGCTCCATGGTGTAAATTAGCCTTTATACATGCAGTGTTTCATGTCCACTTTAAACTAAAATGCACTTTTAGTACTTGGTAGATAACTCCTTATTGGCCTTATTGGCAAGCACAGTAGTAAGATGTTTCTTGTAGTTGGTCACCATTTTTTCACACATCTCAGCAGGTATTTTGCGCCCACTCCTCTTTACAGAAATTCTCCAGATCCTTTAATTTTCTTGGCTGCCTGTTGGCAACTTCAAGCTTCAGTTCTGATTCTCTCTACAGTTCAGATTTATAGGATAGAGGTCTAGAGACTGGCCATTCCATGATCATAATGTTCTCCTTTTTTAGCCACTCTGTTGTTTACTTGGTGGTATTTAGGACATCGTCATGCTTTAACACCCATTTACAACCGATCTTCAGTGTTCTAGCTGAGGGAAGAAGGTTCTCATCCAAGATCTTACAGTACAGCCCAGTGATCCAGTAACCTTAACAGAGAAACAGCACAAAAGCACAGTGCTCCTGTTTCCTTGCAAGATTTCTGCAAGATTTTGCGTAGAGCCCCAGACCAAGGTCCATTGATAGTCATTTTATATTTCTTCCTTTTCCAAAAAATTGTACAAAATTGTACAAATTCACCCTCTTTACCAAGCTTCTTGCTGGTCTTGTAGCATATTCAAGCCTTATACAGGTCTACTGTATTGTCCCTTTGGTCTTTCCCTTGTTAGTGGAGAGGCTGGAATTGAAGAAATTGATTTGGTGGACAGGAGTAATTTATACACACAATGAGTTGAGACCAGGAGTATCTCCAATCAACTGATTTATTGTAGTTTGTGTGCCACTTGGGCACTCAGAAATCTGTGGGACCCAGAATTCCTACTGGGTTGTAGGGGATCAAATATTTATTTCACTCAGGGACATCCAAATCAATTTAGAACTGTTGTTTTTTCGTTTTGTTTTTTCTGGATTTTAGGTTGATATTCTGTTGCTCTCCATTAGAATGAAACTAACATAGAAATTAGACACTGTTCATTTCTTTGTAAGTGAGAAGATGTACATGTCCAGCAGGGGATCAAATAATTATTTACCCCACTGTATGTCACTGAAAACTGAGACCACACTGAGCTCCAGGAACATAGTCATTAATTTTGATATTTTACAAACTAACTGAATAGTTAGTAAAACAAGAAACTAGTGCATGAATGCTCTTTCTTCTTATTAACATTTGATGTAACTGAGTGATACAGGCACTTGAGTTCAAATGATAATGCTTTATTTTACAAGTTTTATATTTTCCAGCTAATGTGGTAAAAACAAAAGACTATAAATTACAAGGATATTTTTTAAGCCCCTCATAAATCCCCTTTTAAACACTTTCTACTTGTCCCCTACTTTTCCTTATTTTCTCTGTAGTCAGTCCCAACTTAAAGTAGGATTAAAAAAAAATAGCTCCTGTACTCAACTGATCTATTCTCCCTGCTTAAATGATTATGTGCAATGATGATCATCTCAGTGACGAAACTACATTCTTTTGATCAAATGAAATTCCAATCTTTGATTCAAGTTTATTTTAAAGATTCCCCCTGGAGTTTCTAAGACAGTATTTCTAAAACTAAAAAACATTTCTAAAACTATAAACTGTGTATTTTCTGAACCCCAGGACATGACAGTCACTGTTGATGATCTTTGGAGTTCTTGTAAAGATGTCTCATTCATCTTTTTTGCTGCTTTCCTTTTTCTTCCAAATGTGGCTCAACTTCAACTCTTCATGCAGCTTTCTTTGACTGCACACTGATGTACTTGATGCAGACTAATGGGAAGGCCCGCATTATTTTAAGCTGAGATGTTTTCTGTATTGCTTAAAGTTTCATTCAGCATACATACTTAACCCTTGCTAACAGTTGGGGCTTTAAGTTATCAAAAAGGAGGTTGAAAGTGGCACATGCGGCTTCACAAATGGAAGCCACATGTGCAGGTCACACTAGGTGGTTGGGTGGTGTGGACTCCCAAGTTTATGAATGCGATAACTTGAGCACAAGGTGACGTAGGATTTTGAAATTCATGCCATAGGGGCACCTACTAAAAATCTCAGAGGAGTTAGAATCTCAGTGACCTCGACAGTCAGAAGTAAAGTTTTCTGAAAATCCTGTGAATGTGACAACTTAAGAACAAGGGTGATGGAGGATTTTCACAAACTACTAAATATCTTGGACAAGTGTGAATCTCAGTGACCTCGACCTCAAGGTGAAGGTCAGAGGTCAACTTTTCTGAAAATCTTTTGAATGCAATAATACAAGAAGAAAGTCACCCAGGATTTTAAAATTGATACGATAGGTGCATCTTCTAAAACTCTCAGATGAGTTTGAATCCCAGTGACCTAGACCTCAAGGTCAGAAGTCAACTTTTCTGAAAATTCTAATTTATACAACAGGGGGCTCTACTAGGGTTAGCAGTGGCGGGCGCCAGCATTTTCTGTACCAGGTGGTGTTTCACTTTCTTACTGGGTTCAATCACCATGATAACTTGAAATCACTGCCTACTGTCCAATCAGTTCTCCAGAAGATAGCGTTACCATTTCTGGAAGATCCCTCGTACCTCTGTGGAGAGTAGAATGCAAGGTTTTTCAGTTGAACCTGATGTCTTAATGTTAGATGCAACATTATTCCTTGAATTATTTTTTCTGTTTACAGAAAACAATTTTACAAGCATTTTAGTGTGTTCATTATACTTGCTGACCTCATATCACTTTTGCATGTAGACTAAGCCTATTTCTAAATTCTGTTTTAACACTAATACTTACTCTCTGACCACTAAACAATGTTTATGTTTTATAAGTGCAAGTTTTTAAGCTGTAAGTTACAAAATAACTGAATAAAGCACAAACTCTGTGTCTGACTATCACAGGTATGTCCACGTACTAATTTAGCTATTTAGAAAATATATAAATGTTTATATTAGTAGCACAGTCAAGCAAGGAAAGTAACAGTGGAACAGTGCCATTTTTCAATGCTATACTACGAAACTCGTTCAACTTATCCAGGATATCTTTCCACTATCTGGAATCACCTACCCTAATATTGTTGATCACAATAAAAGGTCACTCAGAGCTAGTTATTAGCTCACTAATTAGTTCACCAAGGGTTTCCGCTGTACGTTCATATTAAAAGGTTTGTGTTGGCAGCATGTGATCACTCTAAAAGGATCATATGACTCACAGAAAATTTTCCACAGTAAATGATCTACATCTACAACAGAAATAATATCAAATGATGTTAAAAATATACAAAGAACACAGAAAATGTAACACTAATATGCAACACTTATAGTTCATCGTTAATTGTTAATCTTGTGATTTTGCACACAGAACATAAAAACAAGGTAAAAGACATTTTGTAGCAGATTAGAATTACATATAACAATATTTAATATTTTTTCCAAATCACCAAACTAGTACACGGACATGCCTGTGGCACTGTGACTCGCAGTTCTGATTCTCCAAGCTGTAGACCCTGTTTAAGGGTTTGAGAGTAAACATTAAATATAAAAACAGAATTCAAACGTAGTCTACATACAAATTTCATATGAGGTCAGTAAGTACAGTGTAGGTGTCCTGTTTTAGGATCAGATATCAATGCTAATAAAACAATAAAATTGTTTTTTGCGAAGAGAAAAAAAAATCAAGGAATAAGTTTTCATCTAAAAGTTATTTATTTTTTATTACTGATGCTCATTAAGGAAACAAAGACAGTAGATACTATTAAAAATCTTCCTCCTATTAACGCACAGAGGTCCAAGTGATGTTGCAGGCATGGTATGGCTATTATCTGTAGAACTGATTGTCAGTAGGCAGTGATTTTATACCTCTTGATTGCTAATCAGGATTTTAACCTACAGGTTAGGTTCACAGCATAAGTTACCATGGCGATTTACCCCAGTAAGAAATGTACCGCATTCGTAGTGCAAAACACCCAGGGTGAACCCCAAAGTTCCCTGGATAAGCTGAGATCCTGCTTACTAGTTTAGGCCTCTGGTCATACAAAATGTAGACAGTTGTTCTGCTACCCAGATGTGGCAAAAATGTATTTTACTGCAGTTATAAAATCAGGAATTTGAATCTTTGGTCTTTTATTAAATGTATATGGAATAAAAAGATCTGAGCAGATTAAACCAGTGGAAATAAAGCTGGAAAAGTTTTACACTATATCAGAGGAACAGTGCCTTTTTTTCTATTTTATTTTCTGGTGTAATGATCATGGCTTTCCTCTTTGTCACAGAATCGAAATAGAAGCAAAAGCCAGTTACAGACGAGCAGTCTTGTTTCTGGACAGGACTTTAGAAGAGGGACAGAGAGGGTGGAGATCTTATTAAAGAAAGCATATAATTGTATGGATGATCCCTGACGGACCATATGGTTGGTCCACCACATAAAAACAGACATTAAAAGCCAAAATTCTGGGGACTGAAAATAGGCATCTGTCTGCTATTAGAGGTGGTGTGTTTTGCCCAAATATTAAAAAAAGACAATCAGTGCTTCATCTTGGACTCCTCATGCTGTCACTCTTCTTGTATGGGCACTACTGCAACTTGTCCGTGAGATTCACTAATAGGAGCATAGCAGCTGTTGTCCTAGCACGGTAAAGACAGGCTAAAGGACAGGTGATCTATGCGGTCCGCTTTCCATAAAACCTGAATTTTTCAGGACAACCAAAACAAGATAGCCTGCATCAAACACACTGTGTCACACCATTCTTGGCTTACATGTTTGTTTCAAGAATTACATTTGCATTACACAAAATATATAAGACAGCAAACTTTGTTTGTTGGTTAAGTCAAATATGTACGACTGTGGCTGTCATTTTAGCTGCATCATGGTGAGATGCTGTACCAGAAAGTGCCCTATGTATTCCACTTCTGTGATTCTAACGCCATGGAGATCAAGTGAACATAACTCAATATAGATATATCCTGTATAGATGTTTGTATAGAAGTTATTATTGTATGCTGCTGGTTTGACAAAAACCTGGGTGTGACACTGCATAATATCAGTGTTGTAAAACAAAGTCAAGATGATGCTGGTGGTGGTTCTTGTCAATAAATCATGTTTACAACTTAATTTCAAAGCAAGACATGTTTTTTTTAATAAAATGTGTTCAAGTTTTAGAAATATTTATTTCACGAAGTTTGTGTGCTACTTTGAGACCTTCTGATACGTTTGGTATGAATGTTGCAAGAATACAGTTGAATTATTCAGTTATGACACACACTTTTTTCTGTTTTCCCAGATAGCAAGATAGCATTGAGTCAATGTTTAGTTTTCATCTGAATCATCATTGTAGTCCAGATTGAAATCTCAGTGCTAAATAAATGTTGAATCAGTGTTAAAACACTGATGAAACCTGACAGTGTAATAGTAGTGACATTGAAATAACACAGATTCAAAGTTGACCTGTTATAATTGATTGATGATCGATTTATAGTTGACCAGGTGACAACAATGATGTTGAAATGTCATGGATTTATAGTTGACCAGAAAATTAAAGCTATTATTAGATGGACTGTTCCCCCGCACCCCTCTCAAAGTGGTACATCCCATCTCTCCACCATTGAAAAATCATGGATTTATGGATGACCGGGAGACAATCAACATTACTACACCCCAGAGATGTCCTCTGTAACACATCAGATATATTTCATATATATTGTCAAACACTCAGTACAGTGATAAATATTGTAGATGTGTAACTTAAATTTAGTAGAAAAACTTAAATCTGAACAAAGTATGCTCTTTCCTTATTTTTTTCATATTAGTTTTTTATTTTGTTTTCTTTTGCGCATAGTGGCGACTCATCAAATGGAGGCAGTGACAGTTTATGAGTTCTCCTGTACCTACAGGCAGTTCACAGTTAGGATCCAGACCAGGTGAAGGCAGGACATCTTTTAGTGTTTGATGAATTCACCAAAAACTCTTAAATAAGAACTTTTTTTAACTAATGTGAAATTGTCTGTTGTTGTTTACATGTTAGAGCCTAGTGTTTAATAGTAGAGTTAAAAATATTTTCATCGACCTCCTTACATCGATTAACACGACATTAGACAAGTAAATTACATTGTTTTGAAGTATTGTAATTTGTTTTGTTTAACATCACTTGAAATACCACTTATGTCCTCTTGATCTTTAGTAGTGACGTCCACGTTGTTTCAATATTAACTGAGGGTGGAAAAAAGATCGTATTTGTATTCATATTGTATCTTTATTTTGAACATGTTAAAATAGTACAACAACAACAACAACAGGGAAAAGGAGACAAACAAAGGAAAACAAAAGGAAAACAAAAGAATAATAATTATAAATAACTTAGATGTTCAAAAAGGAGTAGGAAGACGTATAAGCTTATTTAATCCCACCCCCTTTCCAGTATTTAGTAACTAATAGTCAACCATTTCATCTTCCTGTTTATGCCCTATCCATCAAAATTTCTGGGCCATGTGCAATATTAGTTGGGTAATGTGCAATTCCTGAGCTGGGGCTAACACATAGAAATCAGGCCTTGCATAGGTGCTTATGATAAACTGATTTGCTGTTTCTAAGATAATTTGGTTGCAGTGGTACCAATTATTTCCTTGGGGAAACACTGGGACACACACTGGGATCGTATTTATTTGGGGTGGGTGTTTTTGTTTTGTTTTTTAAATAAAGGCACTTGTTTCTCACTGCTGGTGAGAGCAAGTTATCAGGTGATTGTTACTAACAGCCACCGTTTACTTTTTACAGAAAATGGAAATACTGCAAATAAAAGCAGGGATGTAAAAAATTTATTGTGTTTGTGGGGAGCAGTGATGTTATAAAGTCTAATAGTTGCTGGGAGGAAGGACCTTTGATAACGCTCCTTTGTACACCTAAGCTGCAAAAGTCTGTCACTGAAGGAGCTCTCCAGTTCTGCAACAGCTTCATGGGTGGGAGACATTCCCCAAGAGTGATGCTATCTTCTATCTCCAACCGCCTGCACTGGCTCAAGGGGGCGTCCTAGGACAGAACTGGCCTTCCTGATGAGCTTATCCAACCACTTCTTCTCAGCTGTAGATAAGCTGCTGTTCCAACCAATGACTGTAGAAAACAGACAACACCATTTTTGAGAGAGTTCAAAAAAAAAAAAAGTCTTCAGGAGCGCCCCCTACACTGCACAAGATCTCAGTCTCCTCAGCAGGTAGAGTCTGCTCTGAATGTTCCTGTAAAGAGCATCAGTGTTGTGACTCCAGTCCAATTTATTGTTCAGGTGAACAACCAGATACTTATGTAGAGATCAGAAATACATGATAAACGCTGAGGCTACTCATACAAACTTCCAGTCAAAAGATCATGCAGGAACGAGTGCAGAAGAAACAGGACAAGAGGTCAGTATCAGCCAAATTATATCCAATTTATTTATTTAAAGGGTTTACAACAAAATTAGACCATCTGGCTCCTTAATTACAATAATTACAATACATTGTTTACATCCCTGCTGTTATTTGCAGTTTTTCCATTTTCTGTAAAAACCACAAACATACAGCACTTTTAGTACATTTTTATTAATTATCCTACTCTGTTGCACAGAGGGGTTTTGAATCTGAGTATGCTATTTTAAGTGTAAATTTGCCCTCTACAGTCTTATTTATTTTCTGTTTGTTTTTTATTTCATATTCTTCTTTGCATGCTCCATCTGCTGGTCACTTTGCTACCTGAATTTCCCCAATGAGGGACAATAAAGGATATTTCTATTCTTTTTTTGATCATTCTTCCAGAAGCCATCAAAACACACTTGCACACTTGTGAGGTCAGATACTAATGCTGGACAACAAGGCCTGGCTCACAGTCTCCAATCTAATTCATTCCCCATGGGTGAGGGGACTCGCCCAGTTCTAACGGCATCTAACCTTCAGATGTCTACCCCGCCTACTCTGATAAAAAATGGCACACTGAGTAGCCTTGCAGGCCCAGTATCCTACCAAACACAACTGTTGCAGCAGCTCTCCTCTCAGTGCCCTTGGAATATGACAAGGTTTAATTAAGTGGTATGGAGAGCAGTCCCAGGGGATCTGTTATTTTTAAAACCTAGAGTAACCTGTAAGAGCTATTTATAAGATGTAAACTAATAGTCAGATTTTGACCTTTCCTGTTTAAAAAGGGAACATATAGACTTTTTGAATACAGTATGTCTTTTTAAAGAAATTTAGGAGTAAAGCAAAACCAAATTCAAATAATAAAAGCAAAACAAATTACTTGAATTGTATTTATCTAATTAACCTACTCTGAGCTAATGCTGATTTTTTTTTTCTGATCTTTGAGGGGAGTAAGATTAAAGAGAGACTGGGCACGCCTTGGCCAAAAACACAATGATCTTTCATTCATTCTGATAATGACCCAACAAGAAAGCAGTATCCCTTGGAAATTCAGTTCCTCTGGAATACTTTTACCCTCTCCACAGATGTAATGAGAGGTACATCAGGGTAACTTGAAACTCTTCCAATCCCACCATTCTCAACAAAAACTCCTGAAAAACAACCCCTGGACTGTATAGCAGTAGAGATGTGTTTTCTGAAGTGACGCTTCTCCATCTGCCAGTCCAGGACAATTCTGGGTTCAGGGGTGGCTGTAGCTCAGGAGTTTGGTGGTTTGATCCCTGGCTGTTCCAATCAACATAGCAAATATCATAATATACACTTTCCCATTCAATTTTATTTATAGACTGCAAGTTCACAGCAACGTCAAGGTGCTTCATATACTAAGGTAAACAACCTACAGAATTAGAGAGAACCCCAACAATCAGATGTCCTGTATGAACAGCACTTTGTGACAGTGGAGCAAGAGACCTCCAGCAAAACCATGTTCAAGGGGGAGTCACCTGCCTCGACAGGTTGGAGGGTGACGGGAAAGAGCAACAAGAAAAGTAAAAGTATGTCATTTTGTATCTTTCAAAGTTGTAAGGCCTTGTTGCTTAACAAGGTCACAGAATTTTATTCTGTATACAGTTTTGTGTTTACAGTAAGTTTGTAGATGTATAACAGCCTCATACAAACATGGTTACATATATAGAAATGGAACGCATTCATATAATGCTTTCCGCTTTTCTAGTCTTATTGACTAAAAAGCATGCTACAAGACAGGTTTGTACTGTATATTTACTATTTTTGGATGCAGATGTGTGTGCACTGATGTTTGGAACTCATCTGGTTCCTTGTTTTTTGCATTCTGCTAATCACAGTTTATGGCACAAACAGATTCATCAATAAATTATAGAACAGTACTGATTGGTGAGAGCTTAACTCAGTATGTTTTCTAATGCATGTTAGACGCATCCTGCTTTCTTTAATATTACTTGTATTATTTACAATCGTAAAAGTTAGAAGGACGTCTTCTTCTTCTTCAGTCCTGACACACTGTTGATTTTAAACAAGCGTTCCTTTAAGACAGCAGGCAACAGGTCACTAAGTTGTCAGAGATCAGTTTTCAGATGAATCGGTCTCTTCAGTGGAGCCGTCACTCTCCACCTCCACCCTCCTCCGGTGGTGGATGTTCCTCCTGGGTGATGCCTTCTTCTGCACTTCCTTTAATCCCCCCACAGCACTACTGCTACTGTTACTGCCAGGACTCACTACGATTTGAGCAATCCTGGACAGCAAGAGAACAAAAAATTACAATTAAAAGAAAAAAAGAGCAAAATGGAAGAAAAGCAAAGTTAAAATATGTACAGATTGTACTGGAGCTCTATTACGTTTGAACAAGAGAGTAGCAGCAGAGTAACTGTTTTCATGCCAGTGAACAGAAGTCTGACAATATCAGAATCAGCAGCTTGGACATTAGATACACAAATTTACATATAAAAGATAAACCAGGAACTTTGAGCAATCCCGGACAGCAAAAGAAAATCTCTGCTGCGATTTTTAAAAAAATTGATAAGTGTTAGCCACTAATGCCATTAATGTATAAAAAATAATAAAGTATATTATTCAAGAGAGTTCATTTTTCTTGTTTTATAGCCTTGTGCTGCTAGGGTTTTAATTTCAGATTGCTTTGATGCTCTTTGCTACAAATCCAATCGACCTTACTACATGTTTTTTTGTTGTAAGCCTACACCAGATCTGAGGAATCCCTCACCTGTCATATTCAACATGAACAGCTGGTTACAGCTACCTAATACATGGGGAAACGTTCCTGTTGTTGATATGTTTATTACTATGTGCATAGATGTGCAGTCTCACAGTTTGTCCAGTTCCTGGTCCATCTCTGGGTCAATGAGCAGCTCTGCCTTACTGGGTAACACTCCTGCAGAACCAGGGAAGAGAAAAGGTTCAAAATTCAAACATTTTAAAGCCCCACTAATGTAATACAAACCAAAATGCACATTTTTTGACTGATGTAATGCTTATGCAATGTGTGTAAATAAGACCCAGTGTCTCATTGACACACAGTGGTGGTTGAACCCACCAATAGTTTGGCTGATGGTCTCTTGTTTAGCCAGACTCATAAGGAAGCTGTAGTAAGAAACTCTGTCAGTCTGCTTCAGGATTTCCCTCATACATGACCTGGGCGGATGACTACACACACACACACACACACACACACACACACACACACAAATAATGACAAATCAGTACTGCAACTGGCACTGAAATTGTTGTGTGGTGAGGTGGGAATACTTTTGCAAATATTTAGTTTATACGCACAAAAACGCTTCAGGCACAAATCAGTGATTTATCAACATTTTTGCACCATAATTTTTTCGTACTTCACAAACAAATTTAGTGTATTTCACCGGGCGTACGGACAAAATACAGCCTTACTGTCTTAGGAAATTTAAACACACGTCTTTAAAATGAATACTTTTTTTAAAAATTCATCATTATTATTGCCTTTTGGTCATTATTTATTGGTTGATATTTTTTTTATTTACAGATTACAATTAAAATGTAAAAAATGAATCACCTAAATACTGGCCTAGACGCACTAGATGCAATTTGAAAATCCTAAGTTACTTCCTTCTTGAGTAATCGCATTCACAAGATTTTAAGTAAATTCTGACCTTGACCTTGAAGTCAAAGTCTAATGGTAGGAATTTGAAAATATTACATCAGCTACATCACCCTCGAGAGTTATCGCATCCACAAGATTTTCAGAAGGTTGAATTCACTGAGATTCTCATTTTTTAGTGAATGCATCTATGTATACGTTTGTAAATCGGAGGTGACCGCCTTCGTGAGTTATCGCATTTGCAAGATTTTCAGAAAACTTACAACTGAGTAGATGCATCTATAGTATCAATTTCCAAATCCTACCTCACCTTGTTTTGAAGTTATCAAATTCACAAAAGTGGGTGTCTATGCCACCTGCCCGGCAAGGTGACGACAGTACCCCACCAGCCTTAGGGGTAAAAATCAAACTGCATGTAAACTAAATACAAAATGGAAAGGTGTAGATGTTAATATTATCAATTTAAACATATTTTAGTAACCCTCAAATTATCTCTAATCTTAGATTAAATGAGTTTTCATTCAAACTGGCTCCTGTCATTGCTTGATGTCAACACTTATATTCCAATTTCCTGGCACGATCCCAGGGATGCCGGAGAATATGGATGTATTTCTGTTTCCATTCTGGGACTGACATATCACATGCTCACTGTCCAGTACCCATTTTCTTCTTTTTCTGGTAGCCTTTTAGTCTTTTTTAATATTAACTTTGATTCCAAACATTTTTTTGGTTAACCATAGTGAGCATCACAATCAGCACTTCTGATATTTCAGCATGCAGTTGTTTTCTTTTTATTAAAAAATTGTCACTCCCGTGGAAACACTTTGGAAAACTGTCCCTTTTCTGGCTTCCTCCTCTGATTTTTGACACTATTCCACCACCTTCCACCATTTCAGCAGCTGCCTGTAAGCCAAGGCGATGTTCACTCATCACTATATCAGCTCAGTTCAAAGGTCAGAGCCTAGACACCAGACTTAACTAATATCTCTACATATTGTAATAAATCATGTCAAATACGAGTTGTCAGACTGAAACAGTGAATGAATTATGTCTACATGAAACTAAAAGAATATAGTGGTGAGTGAGAACTGGAGTGTTTACCTATGTTTGGACCTGTCACACAGGGCATCTATACACTGAACCAAAGTGGAAGGCTCCACCCCATCTTGTGGTCGCTCCTCTTTGTTGTTCTCCTCTGTGGACACAGATGGGATCTGCTCGATGGAGGTGGATGTGGGGACGATGACAGTGTTGGGACTCTTACCTGCTAGCAGATCTTGGTAGATTACCAGCACACAGTCCAGGAACTCTACAAACACAATGGATGAATTTAATGGACGTTTCCTTTAACTTCTACAAAAACAAATCACATTATTAATCCTTACATACATTTTATTAATTTTGTATTTATTGTTATTACTATATTTTTTATTATTATTGGTTTGTTTATTTCCTCAGGTGAAATAACTGAGAGAATGGGTTAATAAAACCTATTCTCTCAGTTATTTTATCCTTTATTATCTAATTTAATCCAATCTTTACATTCTTATCTCTTACCCAAGTTAAATATTCTCTTTTTCTAGGCTACTTATTTTGTTCACTTAGTGGTTAATTCTTTAGCCCCCTTAGTTTATTACACAGTCGTTATAAATGAGTCCCTTTATTTTTTTTAACCCATATTACCATTCTGTTCCATTGATTAACACTAATGCACTCCCTTTGTTAATTTTTTCAGTCTGTTCCCTAGATTTCCTATTTCATTAACTCAGTTCTCTTCATCTAATAATCAGCGCACAGGAATTATTACCATTTTTCCTTATTTTCTCTATATAATCCTTTGGGTTTTTATTCTGTTCCTTCAGTTTATTAATCCTTTCCCTCTCTAAGTTTACTATTTTGCTCTCTTTAATTATTCTTTTCATCACTTGGTTTATTACCTTGGTAGTAAAACTGCAGCTGGAAAGCATAAAGAAAATCAGAGAAAGACATCAGACAATCGATGGTGTCGTCCATCACTGCAATTCTAGAGGAGGAGAGAACAGCAATCATCACCCAGAAACTTTCAGCCTGTTAAGATCTGTTGTGCTCAGTTGTGTTCAAAATGTGCTACATTGAAAATGTGCTCAAATGTATTACATAGGATTATATAGGAACACCTGTCAAAGGAAGGTGATGAAGTGAAAATGTATTAACATTAAATCTAGTGTGTTCTCTTTGGTGTGTTTGTCCTTTTCTTTTAAATTAAACTTCTCAACTCATCACATTTTCATCAACTACATCTAAGCACTAACAATGGTTTAGAAAGACTAGATGTCAATGTTTATTTTACTTTATTAAAGGGTGGTAATTGGCCTAAAAACTTGAAAATGACAACACATTGTGTCAGTGTAGTTGTCCACATCCTGGTAGCTTTGACCATTGCATTTGATACTACTGATAACATCTTATTCAACAGACTTGAATATTCAAGTCAGACATCTGTCAAGTCCTGATCTTTTCATCTGAAAAACACTTCTTTTGGGGAATGTCATTACTCATCATGTCAAATAACGTTGCTGTATAGAGGAAAAAACACTTCTTATCTTTCTTCCAGCAGACAATCTTAGTTCTCTGAATGCTTTTTTTTTCTTCAGCCTGGCTCACAAACATAAATAAATGAATGAGTGATACTTTTTCTGCATAAAAAAAATACCTCTGCAGTAACTTTATGTGATGCATTTGATTTTTAGTGCACTTCATATTTGCCCATTTAGACACAATGAATGCAGCGTTTCAGCACCTCAGATTAATCTGCTCATTCTTATGATGTTGACATAGCGTATGTTCATATGTCTGTATATACCCCATCTCGTCTTTAACGGGTGGGCCAATCTGAGACTTTGCACAAAAATCATCACACATACAGCAATTATTAACATCTATACATTCCTTAAAAAATATTTATTTAAATGGCCAGTTCAGGTTAAAGCCCAACCTGTGGCCCTTTGCTGCGTGTTCCCCCCACTCTCTCTCTCCCCACTTTCCTTCCTTCGCTTTCACTGCTTGACTATCCAATAAAGGCAAAAATGCCACAAAATGTTAACACTATTCAATATATCTCATTATCATTAAAAACTATAAATTAAAGTGACACGGAAAATTATATTGGAAAACAAATTTTTATGACCCTGTTTGTCAAAAGAAACACAGACAACAACAAAAAATCAAATCTGACAAATGTGTGCGCCGCTATAGACGACAGAAAAGATTGTTGCTGCTGTGACATGTGTTATATACAATGAATCAAGCTTTGTCCCTTCAAACTCTCATTTGGTGTGAAGTACAACATGTTGCAATTCTGAACTTTGTTTTTGTTTTTTTCTGCAAAGCACTCCGGTTTCATCTTAATGTGAAATAATCAAGATGAAACCTTGGAAAGTTACTCTTACTGCTGACCTGGCAGCACTCTGAACCAACACCACCGGAAAATCTGGACATAGTAACTGCAGCAGGGACCTGTATTCCAGCATGGAGAGCAAGTCTGGAACACAAGACACAAAACATATGTTGGCTACAAATTACACAATGACTAACCATCAGTTTTAAACTGAAAACTCATGACAGCATAAAACTGTAACACATAAAACTGTCAGTGACAACTAAAACAACAATGTAATACTTATGTTTTAACATAAATGTAGTTTTATATGCATCTATTTTTTGTATTAATTTCAATTACAATGACATCAAAAACTTAGTCTCTTTGATCTGCAATAATTAGTAAATTCACTGACTGTTGAGTCAGTTACTATTGTGATAAAGCATGTTGTTTTAAGTCACTGCAACCACATCAACAAGAAACATACAGCATCACCCAGATTTAACTCCTCCTATGTCTATTTTATGTCTATGTCTACACTTGCCAGCTTCCTAAGTATACCATAATAAACTTTAGATCTAGTCAGAGTGTCCTGCTGGGATTTTTCAGGAGTACAGGGCTATTTGGTCCCTGTACAACTGTATTCATACTTATTTCTGGTGGGTGATAGAATCTTCCAAGGCTGCACTTCTTGACTGATTTTGTCCATAATTTTTATGGACAGAGTTTTAAGGTCCACAGGTCCAACCAAAGGGTGTAGTGTGTCAGGGTTGGTGGTCTCAGAATCTCATGTCCACTTTTTACAAGTGATGCTCACTCAGTTAAGGCTAATGTGGTAGAGCAGGTCACCTAATAACTGGAAGGTTGGTGGTTCAATCCCAGTCTGCCCTAGTCTGAATCAGAATCAGAATCGTGTTTATTGGCCGTGTATATGCACAGACACATACAAGGAATTTGGTTCCGGTAGATGGTGACTCTCAAGCACAGCATTGTATATCTCAACAACGTAAGCAGCACAATTCACACACACACACACACACACACACACGCGTGGATATATACAGCTACACATACATACACAAACCTACACAAGCTGTGTAAA